>PVIU01005553.1:0-112067 GCA_004026605.1 Ondatra zibethicus | reverse complement strand
GTGCTGGCATAACTGGATGTCAACCTGTAGGAGAATGAAAATAGATCCTTACTTATCTCCATGCACAAAACTCAAATCCAGATGGATTAAAGACCTCAATATTAATCCGGCCACACTTAACCTGATAGAAGAGAAAGTGGGAAGTAGCCTGCAAAACATGGGCACAGGAGACCACTTCCTATGTAAAACCCCAGTGGCATAGACAATAAGAGCAATAATGAATAAATGGGACCTCCTGAAACTGAGAAGCTTCTGTAATGCAAAGGACACTGTCATTAAGACAAAAAGGCATCCTACTGAATTGGAGAAGATCTTTACTAACCCCACATCGGACAAAGGTCTGATCTCCAAAATATACAAAGAACTCAAGAAAGTAGACATTAAAACTCTAAATTACCCAATTAAAAAATGGGGTAATGATCTGAACCGAGAATTCTCAACAGAAGAAGTTCAAATGGCCAAAAGATACCTAAGGTCATGCTCAACTTCCTTAGAGATCAGGGAAATGCAAATCAAAATGAATTGTGTGTTCTTATCTTAATCCTTTGGATTCCTAGGGCTGGGATATGACTCAGGGGAAAATCACTTGCCTAGTATGTGTGAAGCCCTGGGTTGCATTTAAGCACTGAAAGTTAATAATTTTTAAAAAATAGTTTATTTATGCCCATTTATAGTATTGGTCATAACAGTGCATCAGTTCAATAAGAGAAGGAAAGTTCAGATTCCAGCCAATATGTCTGATACATTCTAAAACTTTATGAGGAATAGTGACATAGAGATGATTGGGCAGCAGTAGATCATTGAGTACAGTTTTTGTTCAGATGTTTTTTAAATTATTGACTGAATTGATAAGAAGTTTGAAGACATGATTTACTGCATCATGAAAGAAATTACTAGCAATTATAATAGCAGTATCACTTTTGTATCTATTAAAGTAAATATTTTGGAATCTAGTTACTCAACAATTTTAAGTCACCTATTGACATGCTGTGAGTCAGATGTTTCCACAGAAATTTTGGGTAATTTCCAGATTGAAGAGACAAAATTCTATTATCAAGAAGTTAAAGAAAAGCCATGAGAAGTTTTAAGAACAACCAAAAAAGATTGAGTGTAGTTGTCAGACAAAATTCAGTGTTTTAAAAAGGCACATAAAAAAATAGTAAAATTTAAAATATATGTAATGTCAGAATATACCTTTTATCTACCAAACAATTATTAATTATGATTTTCATTTTTATATAAAGTTGCATATCACTTAAAAATTTTTATTGGGAGATGACTATAGGAAAATAGGATTTAATATTGATATTTATTTGCATATCTTAAGATTATGAACAGCATATCACATGAAAATTAGTTGTTCTGTTAATCTGCTGATCTCTTTAATCAATTTGATTTATGTAAAAGATATGTCTATTTTGAAATTAGAGCTTATAATTTTATTGTTTGCTTTGTTTGTTCTCATAATTGAGGTTTTATTATGAAAAAACTACACTTGAGTTTTTGAACGTAAAACATTTTTATTTCATCCTTTTTCCTTTGTGGAAAAGGTGAAGGAGGGATATATTTTATTATGGATAAAACATATAAAATACTTAAAGCGATGACATCTATGACACTGAAGAAGTAAAGACAGACCAGTGATAGTCTATTTATGTCTCTTTGAAGACAACTTAAACAAGCTTTCTAAAATACTAGCAAAGCAGTATAAATCATATTGTAAATAAGGTATTTCCAATACAGTTCGGTTTTGACTTGCATAGGAGAAAATGGTCAGATGCAGAGACAAATGGTGTGGTGAACAAGCGTGAGAAGTCGAGTATGAGGAGAAAGGCAGAGAATGAGATGGGGTAGAGTCAGAGGGTCCTGGCACAAGCAGAGCCAAAGAGTCAGGGAATGAAAAGGACAGGCAGTGATGCTTGGCAGGAAAATCTCACAAACAAAAATTTGATTTTTGAATTTTCCCATTAAGTTAATGTTTTTTATACAAATCTTGATTCTTCAGTCACTGTATCTCACAAGTTTAAAAGGAGACAATGACCAAAATTCTAAAAGGCCTGACTCATGCCATTGTCTGAAATCAGCTTGTAGCGGTGTGGATTATGAATCATGGCCCTAAGAGATGTTATAAACAGTGCCCTACTTCCGAGAAATAGAAAAATTAACTCTGGTCATTTTATTTCATAAAAATTTATGGTTTCAGGTATTTTGTTTATACTCTTAATCAATTTTAGACTTTGTTTATGTTTATACAATAAAGTTAAATATTTTATCATTATCATTGTAAAATTACTGATATATGGTAAACTGAAAAATACCAAGGTTGTCCCAGGAAAATTATCAGAGAGTCAAATTGGCTTGTGATTATTGGTCTAAATTCCTGTTTATGAGAATAGAAGACCAAAATTCTCCTATATCCACATGGAACTTAGATTTTAATGATGCAAGGAGAGTCTGATGTTGCTCTTTTTTTATTCTCTGTTATCACAATCATTTAAATCAGTCTATTTCAGCACATAGCTCTGAAAATTGTGCACTTTCATAGGCTGTAATAGAGAGATACTTTTGTCCTAGTCCTAATCTTCTTAATCTTTGCTTAATTAAGTATAGCTTCACACTTGCTTAATACCATATTCAGTTGAAGTGCATGAAATTGACTAAGAAAAATAATAAATTATAGCATCCAGGCATATTGGTATATGTCTGTAATGTCAGCATTGGGGAGACAGAGATAAGATGGTATCACAAGGTCCAGGCCAGACTGATCTACATAAAAAGACCTTGTCTCAAGAACAGCAAAAAACAAAAACAAAAACAAAAAAAACCCCAAACAATAACTTAAGCAATTTAAATAAACAAATAAAAATAATGTGACCTCCCCACCCCACTAGAGCATACATTTTTTTTTACGTGACCCTGTGTTTGAAGAACAGTCAAAGGCAGTAGTCTCACTCAAGATTGCAGGGACATTCTGTAGAGTGAGCCTTCCATGATTCCTAAATAACTTTGAGGCTTTCATCTGAACTTTAATTCTTTTCTTTTAAAATTATCTCATATATATATATATCCGTGATTATTTGTTCAAAATAAGGAAACAGTTGTATTCTCTTAGAGTTTAGAAGCTGTTATTTTTTTTGACAATAGAATGACAATTTCTGGCCAACAAATATAAAATATGTAGTATAACATGCAGGGTACTTGTAATATATGCACAGCAAACACACATAATAATAGGCTCTTTTAAATTATCCACTCTCCTGATTGTGAGTATAAGGCAACACAGTGGTTATTAATGTATTTAGTGGGGGCTAGCAAGATGGCTCAACAGCTAAGAGCACTAGCTGCTCTTCTAGAGGTCCTGAGTTCAATTCCCAGCAACTACATGGTAGTTCCTTTTCTAGCATAAAGTTGTATATGCAGATAGAGATCTCATACATACATACATATATAAAATAAATAAATAAGTAATATATTTAATGATTTTATGATAGAAATTTCTAAAGAAGGAGAAAATATTATCTAAAAATTGAAGGAGAATGCTGTAAAATTAAAGAAATTAATATGATAGAGAAAATAAAATCTTCCTCAAAAGTATTAATATAATAGAAATATTTTCTAATGTTCAAAAACTATGCAAATTTTTAGGATCAGTCTCCAAAGGCACACTGTAGAACTCAGTGTTGTGAGTTTTACATTGATGTGGTTAAGTAGAACATAAAAAACAACTTTATGAATAGGTATAAAATACTGTATCACATTCCTTAAATTGACAGCAGAAAAATAGAAAAAGCACACTTAATCGATAATTCTAATGTACTACTGTGTTTGGTATCACTTAATTCTTTACTAAAACAATACCCTATAATAAAATGAGTTTTGCTTTCAACTACTTATTTTTAGGTTCTAGAAGATTTATTTAATCTAATGTTTATCAGATTTATTATTATCATTTTATGATTTGCGTTTCATTGTCTGTTTATTTTCAATTTCTCTGATCTCTTTAGATCCTTCAAAATCATTGTGCTGTTTCAAACCAATGGACTCTAATCCATAATCTCATTCACTGCCAGAGTGAGGTTCTAGATTATCTAGGGTTCATTTCTATGTCTCCAATTGACCATGCATGTGAAAGTTTTCAATTTATTTAACTTATCTGCAACTTCATTTCATATTTACATTTGGGCTAAGGATAGAGCCTACCTAAGAGGTTGTTATAAAGATTAGTATAGATTTGATAGAAAAGCAGGAGACTATAAGGGGTCTGTGGTGCATAAACCCTATGGGCAAATTAGCATGGCTTCCATTTCCTAAGTCTAAGTTACTGGGACTACCTCTTTGTGGCAGTTCTGAATTTGTCTTCTTTTAGCAAATCTCTTTATTAAAGATGTAACATTTGTCTAGAATTATTAAGTCTTAGTAGTTAAAAAGTTTAAAGCTACCATACGTACAGTCTTGCTAAAGATGGAGTTCATTCAGTTGGTTACATTAGTAATTATTTGTGAGATCATATTTAAGTGTCTACACTGGGCTATCACTATGTGTCTGCCTTCTAATAGCTTTCATATAACTAAGGTAACCCTTTTGCTAAAGGTAACTCTTTCTACGATTGTGTGAGCATGTCTTCATTCAAAGAAAGCAAGAATTTTACAAATATGAAATTTGTTTAGCCGTGCAGTGGTGGTGCATGCTATTAATCCCAGCACGTGGGAGGTAGAGGCAGGCGGATCTCTGTGAATTTGAGACCAACCTGGCCTACAGAGTAAGTTCCAGGACAGGCTCCAAAGCTACACAGAACCCTGTCTAGAAAAAATCAAATAGAAAAAGAAAGGAAGAAAGGAAGGAGAAAGGATGGAAGAAAGAAAGAAAGAGAGAGAGAGAAAGAAAAAGATTTATTTAAAATATATATTCTCCATACGAAATAATAAAATTTCATGCAGATCATACAATGCATGTCTTAAAACATTTTCTCATTCTTAGTCTGTATTTTATTCTAAAAGAAAAACCCTACTTTGTCAAATTCATCTTAGATAAAATGATGACATGAAGTTAAAGTCAAAATACTTGTAATAAAAATAATTTAAAAGAGACATTATAGTATTTATCTTATGTTTAAAATTTTCAATTATATGTTCTAGAAAATTCAAAGAGATTATATCTGATCCCATTTTATTTCTGTTCATCTCCGCCATAACAAGAACTAACTGAATTGTAGTCATCAGATATGGCCAAGGCCTACTCTGACTTTAAGGGCCACAGCACACATGGAGCCATCTTAGAAATAAAAACTTACTATCAAGATTACAACTGTATGAGAACACTGACTTAACTAATCAGAGACCATCACATGAGTTAAGTGCTATTCAATCTCAAAAAATAAGTTTTCTGCATGTTCTAGCTTTAAACAGCTTACATAAGTTTTAATTTTTTCACTTTATATTCCAAAGAGATTGTGAATTTAGGAGCATCAAGGTAACATATCCAAATCAGATTAACTAGAGCCAGTGCCCTCAGACTTGGGTGCTGGGGCAGAACTCAGGTCCTTAGCAAGAATACCCTTGACTGCAAAGCCATCTGTCTTAAAATGTTAGGGTTTCTGTTGCTATGAAGAGACAATACTACTGTAGCTCTTATAAAAGAAAACATTTAATTGGAGTTGCTCGCTTAGAGTCAGAGGTTCAACTCATTTTCATTATGGTGCAATGTGATGCTATGCAGGCAGACATGGTGCTGGAGACAGAGCTGAGAGCCCCACATCTTTCATTCAACAGGAAGTGATCTGTGACAATGGGTGTGGCTTGAGTACATATGAGACCGCAAAGCCCACCCCCACAATGACAAGCTTACTTCAACAAGCTCGTGCTTGCTCCTACAAGGCACACCTAACAGTGTCAGTCCCTATGAGCTTATGGGGTCAACTACATTCAAACTACCACACCATCCCTTTGGTCCCATCCCTGGATTAGTTCTTAGCAATAACATTTAATTGATAATAAACACAATACCAGAAGCATCCAGTGAAGTTGTCATGTTAACAGGTTACAAAGCATTTAATACAGAGCATGAGTGTTCAGTGAATGTGACACCTATTCTCAATTTATAAAGAGACTACAGTCAAGGGTCTTTAATAACACTGACTGGCTTCCAAAAGTTTTCAGGCCTTTCTTTCCCCTTCCCTCCCTGTCTACATCTAGAAGCTTATAAGAAACTCCCGGGTCCTTCCCAGTGTATACAAAATTCTCAGAGTTCTCAAGACTTGTTTTAGCATGAGAAATCTTGCTGTTTGCTCATCCCAACCACTTATTTATAGTAAAAGGAATTTGTCAGTCTCCTTTCCCTGTCACCTCAAGCTACTCTTGAATCATAGTGGGAATTTTGGTGCTAACCCCATGAAACCACAAGTGAATCAGTAATCTTGTCAGAATACCCAGAGACAAATGTGGGTCTGAGCAAATCTGGGTGAAGAACAACCCAGTGTTCTTTTGAATCTGTCATAATGGGTGTGTTAGTGACAGAGGGAGGAAAAGATTATAGGTAGAATTCGGTTGATCCAATTTAGTTAAATAAAGGTTATGAAGTGATTCTGATACATATAGTTTGGTATGCCCCAAGGCAGTTGGATATTTCCAGTGATTTCTGGACACGTGGCTGGTTGGCAGCCTCATCAAACAAACAGTGGTCAAGATCCTAAAGAGGAGAGACCACCGAGAGGCAGTGTGAAGAACGAGAAGCAAAGCCAGCTAGATGCACTGCTTCTGCTCAAACACAGTACTGTGTTATTTAATCCTCCTTTTTCTTTTTACTGCATCTACTTTGTGCATTATTCCCAATGGTTTACTTAATCTTTGATTCACATGAATAAAATTTTAAAAATTAAAAAAATAAAGTCACAAATGAACTATATTTTAATATTTTCGGGTCATTTTTATAACTCTGGCTATCCGCATAGTGATTATGAAGCTAAACAAAAATTTTCAGGGTTGGGTCTTTGGAGTAAGTAATTTTATAATTGCCCATGTGATTCCAATGAAGTTTGGGAAGCTTGTTATAAGTTCATTGAATAAATCAGAATTTAGCAATATATAGATTTTAAGTTTTAAATGCAATATATTGTTTCAGAATGGATTAAACATATTATATTGGGCTGGGTATTATGATTAACATACAGTAACTGATCAATTAATTAAAATTCTATATCAAGTGCAAAAATAATCTTTAAGTAGTTTATAAGAAATTACATAAGTAATTTTCTCAAAAATTTTACATCTAATGAGGAATGGAAAATAACAATTTTTTTTCTATTATTCCGATAACTCATTAAGATGGCAGAAATAAATAATCTGAAGTCTAGCACTGAGAATTTCTGTATCTGACCTTTAAAGTATTCTAAACTTTCCTGGTATCAATTAGGTCTTCCTTAAAAAGCGGTACAATAATAGATTTTAGTATTTTTAAATAGGACATTTTTGAAAAAGAACTGTTGATAGTGTAGGGTCTAATTATGAAAGTAATTATCTTCAGGCATAAGTTTAGGTACTTCTGTCCGTCATGAAAACTTTCAAATGTATTTTGAAAGACATACAAAGTATCTTCTCACATCCGTTTCTTCTATTTCTGAGATAAAAAAATCACAATTTCAAACAAGTACACAGACACGATTTATTTCTGACCTCTTACAATAGGTTTGACATTTATTGATTCTTCACTTACTTGCAGGAAATTCCCCCCAAGTTTCAATTTATGAAACAGTTACAAAATGTTTAGTTCAGCTGCCATCAAAACAGCATTTGTTCAGTTTTTGTATCTCATCCTGCAGGCTCTGAAATTCTTCAAATCCAGAGATCGTCTTTACAGGGAAAACTGAGTGCTCAACAGAAGATCCACAAAAGTGCTTTTAGCTAAACTAATATGATGGTTCATATAAAAATGAATTTAAAATGTCTATCATGGAAAATATTTATCTGCTACAGAACTTTCACAAAACAAAACTGTAATTTTAGAAAAAAACTCATAAAAATATAGATTTAACTTACAAGGGGTTCAATTGACTATTTCTAATGTTTAAACTGACTTAAATTTGGAGGAATACATTCACTATTGATTAGGAAATAAATGTGCTGTAAATATTTTTCTCAATTAGAAAGTTTGTGGAACTGAGGCCAATAGGTAAACAATGATTTTCTGAGAGCGTTAGAAACATTTTAAGAGGGATTTTAAAGATATTTTCAAAAGCTATCTTCCCGAATTACTACTGAATATTTAAACTATATCCATCCTCCTCAGATTTCAGAGCTAATACACATTGTCTAACAGTAAAGGAATTCTATGCAAGAGATTAAATGGGGTAGAGTGTCTTTTACAAGCTTTTTCCAGAAACAATTATATCAAACAAAGCAATTTAGGGGAGGAGCGTTTGGCTTATAATTCCAGGCTATGATTCATTGTTGCAAGGACATCAAGACAGGAACTACAGACAGGTAGCAGCATCCCGTTATATCTAAGAACAGTGAGATAATAAATGCTTACATCCTTATTCATTCATTTGAGCTTAACTTTATTTCTCTGCTTTCCTGTAGTTCTGAACTCCATTAACTAGAGAACGGCACAACTCACATAAGGCTGGATCTTCCCACATCAATTTTATTAATTGAGACAATTCCCCACAGACATACCCAGAAGCCAAATCAATGTAAGACAATTCCTCCTTGAGACTAACTTCCCAGGTGACTCTGGCGATCGTCAAGTTGATAAACTTAAGCACCATAATAGAACCTGATACACAAATCCATCACTTCACAAGCATAACCTTCCATCCATGTCCATAAAATCTTAAATCTGCCTCATAATATGAATAACATGGGGAAGAGTGCTTTTTAATCCTGCAGAGGACCCATGTTCAGCTCCAATTTCCACATGGGAGTTTACAGCCACCAACAGTTCCAGTTCCAGGGAATTCAGTGCCTATTTTGACCTTCTTGAGAACCAGACAAGTACATAATGCATATAAATATATGAAGGCAATACATGCACTCACATAAAATAAAATAAAAAGATTTTTAGTCCAAAATCTCTTAGTTGTGGTAGATTTAACAAAATTAAAAACAATTCTTATACTTCTAATATCTGACAACATGGAATGACATTCTTATTTCAAAAAGGACTTCACAATGAATAATTAGCACACAACCAAACCAAAGTCCATGAATGTAAACATTGAATCCTGTTTCTCAATGTCGAGCTTTACAGGCTCTTGTGGACTCAGAAGGGATTGGCGATCCCCCTTCTCAAGCTCTGGCACATACAGCATGCTCAGCTTCTTTTCTGGGCTAATGCTGATGCTACTCCACACCTGGAGCTCACTTTGGCAGATTGGTTATGTGCCCAGTACCTCCAATATTCTACAGTCTTTACAGAAACTGAAGCTTCATCATCATAGCTGCACAAAATGCTTTTGGTAGACTTACTGTAGAAATTTCACTTCTACCCCATAGTGCATTCTCCCCACAAGCATCCATCTTTGATGCACTCAAAAACATTTGCATATGGACAGTGCTTACACTGCTAAACCCTTTTGCCACTCTGAGATGTCACCCAGCTTTCCTGGGCCACAGCTGTACCAACTTTTGTGTTTTGACTGCAAGGAAACACTTTCCAAGGCAGTTGCTCTTGGGGAACACAGAACCTCTTCATCTTAGGATTCCCACTGTAGGAACTAGCAATGAGATGGTGTGCTGCACTTAGGATATCATCATTTTGTTTCACTACTGCAAGAGACTGAACAGTCTCCCAGCCTGAAATCTCTCCAGTCAATGACGCCAGATCATCATTTAACAACTGGACTCTACTCTAGTTCTCAGTACACAGACAGAATAAAGGCATATTCTTTACCAAATAGCGCATGAATGACCCCCATCCTACTTCCTAATAGTGTCACCACTCCTCTCTAAAATCTGAGTAGTAGGCCTCCACAGACCACGTTTTTCTCAGCACTCCTATCTTCCGAACTTCCACAAGAGCAGTCAATGTCTTCAGCACTCAGTGGCATTTCCAGCTTAAAGTTCAAAGCTTTCCCACATCCTTTTCACAAATAACCAAAGGCATGAATGCCACATTGCCAGGTTTATCGCAATAGCCCCATGCCTCAGTGCAAATTTCTGTCCTGGCCTCCTATCAGTTGCTGGGGTAAATTATGGGCAAAAAGCAATGTAAGGCAACAAGGGTTCTTTGGTTTATAATTTCAGGCTATAGGTTCCCATTGCAGGGAAATGAAGGCAGGAAATTGAAGGTGCTATTCACATTAATCTTAGACCTGAGAGACAAAAATTGCCTACACAGGCTCAATCACTTGTGCCCAGATCGCTTCTCCACTCATTCACAGTTCAGTAACCCCTACCTAGAGAATGGTACTGCATCAAGAAGTTGGTTCTTTTCACACCAATTAATTTAGACAATTCCCCATAGATATGCCCGTAAGTCACCTCTGTGTCAATAACCCCTCATTCAGAATCAAACCTGTCACAAGGGTCATCCTGATTTGTATAGCCATAATTCCATCATTTTGCTGGTGATTGCTTCTAGAACCTAGGACTGAACCAGGTTGTACATAATGTTACTCAGATGTAAAAATTGGTAAGACTTTTTCTAAAGATTGTCTTAGAAGAAAATAAAAGCTAAGAATTAAATTAATGAGTAAAATACACACCTTCACAAAATGTGAATGCAGAATTTTATGAACAATATTTATCACTTAATCATAATAATCTACATTTTAATAACAATTTCAAAGTCACTTTTCTGTGAAAAAATGTAGATGAAAATAAAGTTTAGAAGTTTTGTACTTCTCATCTACCAGCCTGTGGATGTTGCAAACACACAGAGAGGAGAGCCCAAAAATATCTTTGAAAATGGAGTTGGAGGCAGTTTAAATCAAGATTGATCATTTCTAATCAGAAAACACTTCAGCTGAATCTCTCCAGTGTTTGAATTCATTTAAGTTGCACTCTTTTTTCTACTATTTGTATTTGAAAGCTTAATTTTAAAATGTCACCATGTTTGTACAGCTTGACTATGTCAAATATGAGTCAAAATATCTAGATTCCTGAGAAATTGCAGGTTGTATTTTGCATTGGCTATTATTATAGAGAATACATGTCAAAAGTGGCCTATTTTTCATTCACTATAGCGTTTCTTTATATTTAAGATGCAGCAATTTTACTAATGCCTTTATATTGACCCATGTCAATTTTTTTTCAAAAATATGTGTCATTTTATATATAAGTTACATTCAGTTAAACTTTAGCAATATTTTTTCTAGCATGCAAATACCTTTAATTTCTTTTGTTATGAATTAGTTGCAATTTACTGATCCCTTTAAACTTGCAATGTAATTTAGAAATAAATAAAAAATACAGAAAACAGTTTTGTTAATATTAAAAATTTTTCCCTAGAGGTACTCTTGGAATTAAATGAAGAAAGCAAGAGCAAGAGAAAATGAGAACAAAGATGAGTAGGTGAAAAAGCAGTGGAGTGGATGAACTGGGAGTAGTTATGAAAAATTGGTGGATATTATCAAAATACATTGTATGAAGTTCTCAGTGAATTAAGGGAAACATTAAAATACTAAAGACCAAGTGCAAAATATTATATACTAACATCAGCAACACTAATCTCATATCCAATTTTTGAAATTTTATAAGATTGCATTTTTTCAAGTTTTGAAATACAGTAGCTTTAAATGACTGTGCAATCCTTATACAAAATTACAAACTAGTGTTAATTATTATTAAACAGCATATTTACAAGATGTATGTATATTTAAACTCTGTGAGAATGAAAGTCTTATTTATATATGCATAAAACTAGTTTTCATGTCTTAAACAATCTGTATTTTTATAAGTGACATATTAAAATATGGACTTAAAGTTGTCACTACCAGAATAGATTTTTGGTGGTAGAAAAGTTAATGTTGTAATCAAGAAACTTGTTTTCATTGACATTTTGAGAGTTTTGATTATTTTTTCATAGTTATAAAGTAGTTACAATTACTTGTCAAAAGCCCCATAAATGCAATGATAAGCTAGGTGTTTTCCCATTTATATCAATGTAATATGAGCTTCTTGATATTCCTTTAGAATCCTGGAATTCACAAAGTTATTTCTATCCCTGAAATGGTGGTTTGCCTTTTTTTTTGTAATATCATTTTCATCTTTAAATATAATAGTCTGAGTCGATGGCTATGTGATATTGATCAAAAAATTTTGACAAATATCAAATAATTTAAGTGAAAATGGAAGATTCTCATATGCTTATAAGCATTATCTTCATGTTTTCAGCAATTATGGTTAACAGTGCTATTTCTATTTTCCTGTTTTCTATTTGTTTCCTCTAGATCTGGTACGACAGGAAACAACCATATTCAATAATATTGAGGGAGATTCTCAATATTACAGTGTGTAGCGATTGCTGTGATTTTCTGGCTTAAATTTATTTTAAAGAAAACTTTGGAAGACATTTAAATGATTACATTCCTTAAAAAATAAGGAATGTAGTTTTACATATGATTCTTACTTTCTTTACTGAATTGTTAACTAAAGGACTGAGTAGAATTGTACATTGTTATTCCAAGAATCAGCAATACAGAGCAACTAAAATATAAAATTAATGTCTAAGTTTCACTGATAAAACATTTAAAAATATAATATATCTTGGAAATTCCCAGTGGCTTAGTTTTGGATACTAAGGCAAAGTTCCGTAGACAGTGTTTCTTAAGAACAACTGAAAGATGTCTCCTGTAGTTCAGAAAATCTGAGATCATTGTGAGAGCCAGGCTGAGTTCTGGTGATACCTCCTCTGACCTAAAAACTGCTGACTTCTCATTAAGTTCTCCAAATATAATTGAGCAGATAGAGCACTTGCATAGCATCAATGAAAACCTGTATCCTTTCTTTAGCATTACATGAAGCAGGCATAGTGGACACGCCAGTCATTTCAGCACTTCAGAAGGAGAATCAGAGGTTCAAGGTCATCCTCAGCTTCATAGTGAATTAGACACAGCCTCTGATAATCACCTGTATCTCAGACTTCTTTTCACTAATTTTACTAAAAAAGGTTCTATATTCAATGATAGCTGTAGTCATTACATATAATTTATGGATTTTTAAAAGAACATTAGACCTCCATTGAGATATCATAAATATGAAATTCATATGTAAATATATAGGAGCTGGTAGGCATGATTTACTGGAGATATAATAATCATTGAAAATCTTGGAAAAGCCACTAATATCTAAAAGAAGGATCTATGTATGTAAAAATGCAAAACTATTTATATGCTAAATCCCTGACAATTTAAGTGGTTAATCAAAATTCATCAGATGCACAATAATCACCCACATCTTTCATTCTTGTGGTCCATAAATAATGAATCTATTCTCTAATTAGGAATATTTTCATAATTTTTTATAGGAACAACTTATATTAGGCAAACATTTTTCACCCATCAGTCTATTTGCTTTATTGTCATGAACCTTCTTAGCCATGAGAACCCTCTGGAACTTACAGTGCATGATGCTCAGACATATCTACGTCATAGGAATTCAGTCTATGGAACTTTCTTTGATGGTTTCAGGTTAATCTTTGGCTGACTGGCTCAGAAAAAGAGTCTAGTAGCTGCTGGCTGGGTGTCCGGAATTAAAATCCTACTGAAGAAAAGTAATTTTCTTGGTTTTCCATGCTACATTGAAAACAAAGTAAAGCTTAGCACGCCCTTCTATTCTCTATGGGCAGAGAAGGGCCTCTCTGCCTGGTGATATTCCTTATGCAGTCTTATTTGGGGGACATTTCCTCACACCTTCCCAAACCTCATTTTTGTGTCTGTACAAATTTTCTCTTCGGTTGTTTTCCAGTGGTGTATATGTGAAGTAGTAAATTATAATTAATTAATTTAATATCTAATTATTCAAATGGAGTATAAGTTAAATTTTGAATAGTCTTTATGGAAATGTTAGTGATAATTATGCCACTTAATTTCTATTCTTATAACCTCCTTTCCATTTTGTTAACCTAAACCTTGGCATTTTAGACAATTCGTTGTTTTGGAATGGTATAACTTCTCTCATTATTTTTTATAACACTTATTTCTCTGTTTTTGTGATCTGTGCTAGACTGTGCAAATGATTCCGAGATTCACCGCAATAATTTTCCTATTTTCAAATCCTAGTATTTGTTCAATCTGATTTTGTGTACCTTTTTGCAAAGACTGATTTCAAGGTGCACATGTCCTTACTGTTTTCCCTAAGGCCTTACATATCTGAATAGGAATGTGAATTTAACTAAGCTAAGATTTTATGTTTCTATCATTTCAGCTCCTTGTTTTGGGTTTATTAGATTGGAAGCGAAAAAATATGAAAATAACTTGATTCCTCTAGTTACCTCCTTTGTTCATATGTTTTTTAATTAAATACTTGCCACAAATAATATTCTGGGTCACATCAAGAGAATTGGTATCTATATAATGAAATCTTCCCTGTCGCTCCTCCATAAGGTCTGTACAATATTCTTTCTTTCCCATCAGTTGAGAGCATTTAATGTATTTTTAAAGTAAATCCTTTACCTCCTCTTTTTGGTTTCTTGTTAGCATCCTGCTTTCCTGCCCTTGAAACACTTTTCTGAAAGATGTGTTATGTTCACAGTGGCCTCATTCTGCCACTTGACCGACCCCAGAACCAAGACAGGTAGATCATCTTTTTTCTTTGGCTCCTCAAAAGGTGGTACCAGACTCTTGCTCTTCATAATTTTCAGATTGCCTAACAAGCCCTAAATTCTACTTCCCAGTAAGTTATCATGTGTACAAATAATGATAGTAAATCTCTTCCCTTTTTATTATTTTGAAAGATTTCTGATTCCAAGGTTCAACCTAGGCAATACAAACAGTGTTTACTATTAACATTTTTTCCTTATTCCACATCTTGTTTTACCAAGATGGGACTATTTGCAAAGTTTTACAACTTGTTTTGTCTTTTTATTTTTCAGGTAGTTTTGACAAAGGACCTAAAAATTCAAGTATCTTCCTGCACTTGACGTTGCTTATAGACACCTGCATTTTTGTTGCTGCTGCTTTGTTTCCTGTGGTTTTGATTTAGGGGTTTGTTTATTTGTTCCCTTTACTCAGGTCTCTAACTTTAGACCAGAGCTGATCTGAAATGGGACCCACTATTTTCCTCAGGTCAGTCCAGGCCTACAGAGAAGGGCCTTTGAACAGACAGACAGGTTGCTGATAAGTGTTAAACTCCAGGCTTTCTATTGTGTTGAGGAACAAACTGTGCCACTTTCAATCTTCCCAAGAACTTAACACAAGACAGATCTGTGGGCACTGTTAGACTCCATTTGTGCCAATTAACTCAGCAAAGGGCAGATCTGTAGGCATCGTTAAGACACCGAAGAAAACCTGTGTTGAGAGTAAATCAAATTCCTCAGGATCAGCTATAGGGCTCTGAGAACTAAACAAAACATACAAAAGTGTAGAGAGGCATTACAGACCCCTAAGTAGAGCTATCCAACACACTGAGCATACACTCCCTGGCCAGCTCTGTCAGGAAGACAGCATCCGTCCTAAATTCAGGCTTACATTTGTTACTTTGTGCTTCTCATGAAGTTAACATTCGGCATTTATGAAACACTGATCACCACATCTTAGTCATTTTAACAACATAATAGCATCCCTTCATCTGGGACTACCTTTGTCTCCTTTCTTCTCTCTGCACACCACACTCAGCACCCGTAGAACTCTTTCTGGCCCCTGTACACATTTCTTCCATCTCAGAGCCAGATCCAGGGCATCAATTCCCTCAAGCCCGTTTCTCTAAAACATTTGCCTGTCTTCCTTTTGCACTTGTAATAACTTGAATAAGCCAGGATAATATCACCACTATGAATGCTATACACTTAGTCAAATCACAGAATTCCTATTGTCCTATACTGTATTATATGTGCATATATTGTTATGCACTGTAATATACTGACAGGCTCTAAGGTGGACCAATATAATTCTTATTTATTTATTTATTTATTTGTTTGTTTGTTTATTTATTTATTTATTTATTTAGTGTGTGTGTGTGTGTGTGTGTGTGTGTTTAGCCTTGGCTGTCCTGTACTCTCTCCATAGACCAGGATGACCTTGAAATCAGAGCTCTGCCCTACTTTCTCCCTAGTGCTGGGATTAAAGGATGTGTCCCCATCCCATCCAGTTTGTGGCCCCCTCCCATTCCTTTGGGCTCATTCTACATATACTATCTTGTGATTTAGAACCATTTTACTTGTATGATTCCAGGTTAGCTGATTCTGTGCATTTTATTGTAAGGTGCTTAATCTTACTGCAACTTGATATTCCTTGTTTTATTGATACTTATGGGAGACCTGGCCTCTCGTAAATAGAAATGGAGACGAGGATTAAGGGGATTGCGTAAAGGAACTGGGAGGAGAGGATGGAGGGAAAATTGCAGCCAGGATGTAATATAATATATTACATAATATATGTATATATATATATATTTTATAGTCATATAGTAGAGACACCCATAAAGTACTCAAATCTGGGCTAAAACTCTTGATTTCTCATAGTTTGCTTTTTTCTTCTACTTTCCATTTTGTCAATATTATAAATACATTTAATTTAATTTTTTATGAACAACAGAATGTTCACAGAACATGTTCTGATCATGGCTACCCCTCCCCCAAATCCCCCCAGGTTCTCTCCACCGCCCCAGCTTCACACCTTCTTTCTCTTAGGATTCAGGCATTATGTTGGGTTGCCCTGTCATCTGGCAGGATGTACCCAGGCTGTAGCCTGAGCAGCCCAAGGCCCTAGTTTGTATAAACTCTGCACACTCCCAGTCTATCTACCCCACTGTTCCTCTGAAGGGACAGGCAAGACTTTCCCTCCCCCTCCTCCTCCTCCTCCTCCTCCTGCTCCTCTTCCTCCTCCTCTCTTCTCTTCTCTTCTCTTCTCTTCTCTTCTCTTCTCTTCTCTTCTCTTCTCTTCTCTTCTCAATTCTCTTCTCTTTCCCACTCTCCCTCTCTCTTTTCCCTCCTCCTCCCCTTTCTTCTCTCAATAAACTCCATATTCAAATTCTGTCTGCATGGTGTATTTGTCTCCTGCCCACTGTCCTCGCCCTCCATGGGACACATCAGGGTCCCTTTCAGGCAGTTTACAACACTTTCTCTCTTTAGAAAACAAAAAGAAAAATAAAAATATCAAATAAAACAGAACTAAAACCAACCAAAACCAAGAAAGGGAAAACACAAGAAACTATCTCTCTCTCTCTCTCTCTCTCTCTCTCTCTCTCTCTCTCTCTCTCTCTCTCACACACACACACACACACACACACACACACACACACACACACACACAAACAAACAATCCATAAAAACACAGAACTGGAAACAACAATATATAAGCCCAGTAAGATAAAAATGCTGGCTTTATACCTGGTACCCCTAGTGACCATACTGGTACTTGACTCAAGTAGATGATTTTCCCTTCCCTCCATTCCTTCATTACAATCTCTCCTATCCCACTCCAGCCTAGTAGAAGTCTGTTTGTAGGTGCCTCTTCTAACCCTGGGGAGTGTGCTGAACCTTGGTTTAGATGCAGCTTTCTCCCATCCCATGGACTGTCTCAGCTTTCCATCAAGCCTATCCCCATTTCTTTGTGCTATCCCCCACCTGTCTCCCCCACTTTCCCTTCCCCTCCCCCCTCTCCTATTGGTAGATGTCTTTCCCTTTTCTCCTTTTTCTTTTATGTTTGTGCTATGCTGGAGAATGAGCAGGGGACTGCAGCTTCTAAATAGTAGGTGGTATTCTATTACTGAGCTACACCTCCAGTCTTGAATTTATTAGAAGAAAAGTGTTTGTATTTCACTGACAATTATGCAATAGAGTTAATTATGACATTAAAACCACATAAAACACTTGACTGTTTAGAGTAGTTTTAATGTATGACACACAGAATTTATATGTCACACATGTACTGGTGCTGGGGATAATTTGTCATGGTCAATGTGAATAGATTATTTTCAGATTTGTAATGTTTACAGACAATTCTTCACCACTGATGTCTTTGTTCAATCTTTGGCTTGGGTTTTATTCCACACGTTTGTACATTCACGGTTTGTATGATAAAGTAGTATAGACCAGAGCTGGTGACACCGTTATTCTGTGCTTCCTCACTCTAACCTTTGCATTGCTCTCTTTATCACCAACATTTCTCCATACAGCTCCAGGCTCCAACTCAATCCACCAGCCATTCCCCCCTGCTGTTTTAAGAAAGGCTGCTCTGTCTCCTGTGCAAATGCAAAACACTTATAATACCAACATTCACATTCTTGCAGCTTTTCCAAAAATATCCCTAGAAAATTGCAAATAATCCAAAAGATTTTGAAGAATATATGTGGAATGATAAACACACTTCCTTATAAACATCTTTTTTATTTTGTTTATAAGACAGTGATTGCCCATGTCTGACAGAACTGCTTGGACAAAGCAGCTTTTTTGTTATTTGTGATCCCATTTAAAGTGAGTTATCTAAATATTTGGAAAGCCACTGTTGGAATTCACTTGTTAATTCTACAAGATATTAAAAATTTAAATGTAAACAAATAAGAAAAGTCATTATGGAATTATGGGTAGACTTAGTAGAAATTTCAAAGACTGACAAAAGAACAGTAAGTAAACAAGAAGAAAATTTTATATATAATTTGAGATTAAATTTGAAGCGAATGATGTTTACTTATCTCTCTCTCTCCTCTCGCTCTCTCTGTGTGTGTGTGTGTGTGTGTGTGTGTGTGTGTGTGTATGTGTGCGTGTATATGTGTAACATGTAGAGGTCAGAGGACAATTTCAAGAGTCAGTTCCCTCCTCATGATATAGTAGAGAATGGAATCCACCTGCAGGTGGAGACATGCTATTGTCTCCTCCCCTAAGAATCAAACCAGTTGGGCAAATTAATCACCTGAATAAAGGGCCAATTTCCAGGAAGGTAAGTGCTCCTTAAATTATGTAAACGAGATAGGAGGACTAATTACTTTCTTCATAATATAATGGACCTTTCCTTCCCAGAATTCCTGCCTTCTGTGAAGTCACTACAAGATGTCCTGATGTTCGATTAGATCTATCCGCTGCTTTTTCTAGTCTATTTTGGGTGCTGACCAAAGCATAAGTATACTTTTCTAGTGTTCTTAAGTCCTTAGCCTCTTTTAGCCACATAACTGCAGTTTCAACATGGCCAATCTTCATGCCTAACTCAGATGGGCATGACTGTCTTTCCCTCTCTTAAGCTCCACCTTTGAATCTATAATAAACTAATCTCTAAAACTCAGCCTCTTCGTGTTCTGTGAGTTTCTGTGAGATAAGATCTCCAATGCTACTGGTTTTGGGTAGCTTTTGTGGCCAACAAGTTTTCCAGGACCCTGGATGCTCAAGTGGAGAGAGAGACTGTCATTTTCAAAGATGCTCCAGTGCTGTGGGATAACTCTTTCATATGCCGTGAATATGTTTCATTCCCATTGGTTAATAAACAAGGTGCTTTGGCCTATAGAAAGACAGGTTATAGCCAGGTGAGAAATCCAAGAAGAAATACACAGAGAAGAAGAAGAAGGGAGGAGTCAGGGCAGATGCCAGCAAGTTGCAGGATCAACAAGATGTACTAGAAAACAGGTAACAAACTCCATGAAGTCACATGGCAAAATATAGATTAATAAGAATGGGTTAATTTAAGTTGCAAGAGCTAGTAGTAATAAGCTCGAGCAATAGGGCAAACAGCTTGCAACTAAAACTAAGCCTCTGCGTGATTATTTTAATAACAGCTGCAGGACCAGGCAGGACAGAAAAGCCTCTGTTTACGCTCCAATATTCCCATATTATCTCCCTCATGTGTGTCCCTGGGATCAATCTGAAGTGTCTTACTTTGGGACAAATGCCTTCAGCTGCTGAATAATCTTGCTAGCCCAGCTTACTTATTTCTCTGAAGAACACAATAGATTTGTAGTCAGTTTATATGTCTATTTAATTTACTTTATTGATAGTGCTCTTTCATTTATAAAATAGAAAATAGTCAGGGTGGCCACAATGTGCTAAATTGGGGACTCAGAAATTTGACAAAGGAAGAATGCCTTCTCTAAACATTATTTGGCAAAAAGATACTGTGGTTTTGAGTGTTTATTCAGTGTTCTAATTTAACCAATTAACAATGATACACTAAAACAGTGACATCAAACTTGCCTCATTTAAAATCCTGCTTTTTTCTCCACTCATGTTTCCATTCTGAGACTACAACAGACAAAAAAAATATTTACTTGAACATTCTTTTCAGATAGTCTAATATCTATAAGATTTGTCTATGATATTAGTATAGCTACTTCCACTTAACAATCCCTAAAGCATTTCTTCAAAGTTTTATCATAATGAAAAACAAATAAATTTCATTTTAAAAGTAAAGGTGTCAGGAGTGGGTTCAGTGGGTAAATCAACTTTTCTGGCAAATATGGGACTTGAGTTTGAATTCCTAGACTCACAGGAGAAAAAATGGCCAAACCTAAGAATACTCATAGCTATGGCATTGGGGGACTGTGGGGATAGCAGGTCTTGCGAGCTCAAAGGTCAGCCAGCTTAACAGTGAGAAACTTTGTGTCAAAGCAATAGATGAAGTGAGATAGATTAGGACCCCCAAAACCTCCTGACCTTCGCATGAGCTTATACAGGAATGTGTGCCCATATACTCACATGAATGCACCACACATTGATACATGACATACACACGGAAATAAATCAGCAGTCAAATAGATAAATAAGTGTAGGAGGTCTACCCCAAATGTTCTGGATATATAGATACAGTTTATCAACATATCCATGGCTGTATCTATGCCATGTGCTCTAAACTTGATAAACACTACAAATTTTAAATAATAAAATATCAAATCTGAAATAAGATGTTTGACTCATGCTTTTTTCTAAATGACCATATCGTTTGGAATCCTCTAAAGAGGACACCATATATTTGGAGTCCTCTAAAAATTTAAAGAAAAGTGAAAGTCACTGATAATTTTATGGATAAGTCATTTTATTCCTAGCATATATCCAAAGTAATCTAGGAGGATCTGTGAAAATTGTCTTCCGGGGGCAAAAGAATAATTCTAATTTGCTTAAAAGAAGAGTTATTATAAATTTATCCTATATCTTTTAGTGACAAATAATTATTGACATAAAGAAACTTTACATATTCTTGAAGACCCTCCTCAAAAAGCTGATTTCTATTTCATATTGATAAACTCCGGGGAAGGAACTGACCTTATCGGGCTTTCTGGACAGGCGTGGTCTGGAATGGGTGAAGTGGGGCTGAGTTCCCAGCCCCACTGGACTGAGTTTGGAATGGAAGAGTGAGATCAGAGTAGAGAATCCTAACAGATGAGAGTTGACTAACAAAAACATTTTCATAGTGACTCCAATTTGCAGGTGATTAACAAATGTGCTTTTCCTATTGAAATAGACTAACACATTTCCCCATACTTACTTAGTATTCTGTTTTAAATCTAGCGTGCTGGTATGAATGATAAATGTCCCCCTATAGTCTCCAGCATTTAAACACACTATAGCCAGTTGACATCACGGTTTTGGGAGGTTTGGGTGTTAATACTTTGCAGGAAGAAGTATGTCACTAGGTGCAGGACTTAAGACAAGGGCCTCATACCATTTCCACTTTGCTCTCTCTCCCTATTGCTTGCTTTTGAAGGTGAGAGCTCTGAGCTTCCTGCTGCTGCAGGAATCCCTGCCTCTTGATAGAATGCCTTCCTGCCCATTGTGATGAACTTTTGTACTTCGAGATACATAAGCTAAAATAAGCTCTTTTTGTAGAGAATTTCAGGCTGTAGTATGATGCGAAAATTGTCAAAGTGCTGACAATGACAGACTTTGTGTTCAACCTTGAACAAATGCAGGGAAAAGGAGGCAGAAGACTGAAGGCTGGAGGATGGAACGTGATGCTTTTAGAGCCTGTTTCCTGGGATGGCACGGCTACCACAATCATGTCACACCAGCTACGTTTACCTTCCCAAGATCAAGTCAGCCCAAATCCTTGCGTAGATGGGGTAGATCATCTCCAGGCATCACCCCATACTGGAGTATCTTAAGGAGAACATGAAGGGAGTTAGAGGGATAAAATGGATGTAGGTATTGTCACATTTCATTGTATACATATATAAAATTCTCAGAAATAAAGAAAAATGTAAAGTCTCTCCCTGAGCACCTCTCTCTCTCTCTCTCTCTCTCTCTCTCTCTCTCTCTCTCTCTCTCCTCTCTGTCTGTCTCTCTCTCTGTCTATCTCTCTATGTGTGTGTGTGTGTGTATTATATGTATATGTCTTGATGTATTAGATGTCTCATTATTTGGCAAAATACTGAGGGAATAGAAAGAAAACATAATTTTGAGAACATGACAGTTTGCATGTGTTGTCAACTAATGTAAACATTATACTGTATATTGACAGAACCAATATGTCTGAAGGCAAAGCACATGCTGAATGCATTTTTCTGGCATCACACTGCATAGAGAAAGTATGAAATGTCTTAAGGCAGCTCCATTGCCTAGCTGATGAGCTATCTTCTACCCAGGGGCTTTTCTTGCTTCAGTAACTGTTAGATATCCAAAAGGGAACCTGTGATATAGAGGTTACCTGTAGAGGTAAAATAAAGGTCAAAAAGAGAACCAAAGCAATCCAAAAAGACAAGACTTGCAAAAATCAAAATCCATATATAAATAAATAATAGAATAAAATTCCCACTGGGGAAAAAAGTAGATTATGCCAAAATAAACCAAAATCAATAGGAAGGTTCTAACAAACTAAGAGCTTCTGCACATCAAATTATTAATGAGGGACTGGAGAGATGGATGACTCAGCAATAAATAGCAGCAAAAACTGGTTGCTCTTCTAGGAAACCCGGTTTCAATTCCCAGCACCCACACGGCAGCTCTAGTGTCTGTAACTCCAGATCCAGGGATTCTGACAAGTTCACACAGACAGACATGCAGGCAAAACACCAATGAACATAAACAAATGGGTGGATGTGGACAGTGTTAGGAATTTTTCTAATTTGAGCTCTCTGCCGATGCAAAAATCCCACTTGAGCCAAATCACAACAAGCCAAATGAAAAAATATCAAGTCTAGCTACTTCCTGGGGGCATGGGACAATGTGGGGAAGCGGGGAGCTGGGTGTTGGTGGGTCCAAGCTTAGCGAGAGATGTGGCTGGAAAAGCATCCTGTGTATTGTCATCCTGGGGATGCCAGGTATCTGTTCCTTGGAGGAGGTGAGAAGGCAGGTGTCTAGGAAAAATTATTGTTATTACCTATGTTGTTTGTATCACCAAAGATGAGTGTGCCAAGATGAGGAGCAGGTAGGCCCTTCATTGTGGCATTTTGGAAAACCAGAGGGTGGAAGGTCCTGTCTGCTGGACAGACCAAGTATCCTGAGTAGGTGACCCCTTGAGCCTGGAGAGATGGTACCAACACGGATTTCCCAAGAGCTTGGCAGCCAAGGGACTGGTGAGGATTACCGTGTGAGGTCCTGTCCATCGAGGTTCAAGAGACCTAGGAGTTAACTGTTTGAGGAGTACTCTGTCCCGTGGGGAGAGCGGGGCAGGTTTAGGGGCATTAGGGTCCACTGGTGTGGGGGCAGGTAGACAACTGTCAGTGTGTGAATGGAGAAGGGACCTTAAGAGGGAGAGGTAGGGTAGGTACCCTGCCAGTGGAGGAGTTTGGACTGGGAGGTGATGGTTAAGGAGAAAGGACCTGCCATAAAGCAGCTCAAAAGGGCTCAGGCCCGCAGGGGAATGTGGGGTGGCCCTGAGGCAAATAAAGGCAATGGGGAGAAGGTAGGGCCAAGATAACCTGAGTTCAATGGAGAACTTGGTTAGTTGTTGCTTGATGAGTCCATTGGCCCTCTCCACCTTTCCCGAGGATTGTGGATGGTAGGGGGTGTGGAATTTCCAGGAGATGTTGAGAGCCTCTGACACAAGCTCCATGACCCTGGAAGTGAAGGCTGGACCATTGTCCATCTGGATGGTTCGTGGGACACCAAACTGAGGAATGAAGTGGTCCTGGAGTACCTGAGCCACCAAATCTATTGTTTTCCTGGAGACTGGAAACACTTCTATCCATCCTGTAAAAGTGTCTACAAGTGTTAAGAGATAACGGAGTTTTTTTATGAGTAGGCATATGAGTGAAATCAACATGCCTATCTTTGCCCAGTTGGTGTCTGTGAAGCTGCTGTAGAGACTGATGTGTATGATGAGCCCCTTGTGGGTTGGTCTGGGCACACATCTGGCAGGAGGAGTGAACCTGTAAAATAGAATCTCGGAGATGGGTAGGGTCAAAAAGGGACAACAAGAAGTGGAATGAAGCTTTTGGTCCTATGTGTAAGGTCTGGTGGATGTCTGAAATGATTGACAATGCCTGGTCTTGAGGAATAATGAGACGGTTATTTAAATAGAACCATCCATCCTTTGTTTTTGTGGCCCCCCCTTTTATAAGTTCATCCCTCTCTTTAGGTTGGCAACAGGGCTGATAGGAGGACGTTAAGAACAAAATATGTTCTGTGGAGTCCGAGGAGCTGAAGGCCAGCCCCCGGGCCACTGAGTCAGCCTTGGCATTGCCTAAGGCCACTGGGTCCTTGAAGGATTGGTGTTCATGACAGTGAATAATGGCTACTTCTGCAGGGACCTGGAGGGCTTCCAAAATGTTGGCTATAAGGGATCTGTTAACTATGGGCATGCCCTTGGTAGTAAAGAAGCCCCTTTCCTTCCAGAGTGCAGAATGAGTGTGGACTATCAAGAAGGCATATTCAGAGTCAGTGGTAGATATTTGCCCGTTGGCCCTTAGCTATTTGCAGTGCCCTAGTCAAGGCAACTAATTCAGCCTTTTGTGAGGAATTTCTCATTGGCAGGCGGGTTGCTTCGACTATGTCAGTGGAAGTGACCACTGCATATGCTGCCTGTCGATTTCCTGATTTATCTATAAGGGAACTTCTGTCAATAAACAGGGTGAGTTGGGGATCTGTAAGTGGCTGGTCCAGAAGACCCAGCTGAGGTGAGGTTAAAGTCTCTGGACAAGAGTGAGAGGAGGTACCAGAGGAGAAGGGAACAGGAAGGAGAGTTGCGGAATTTAGGGCAGGATTGGAAGCCAAAGTAATTTGGGGGTTTTCTAGAAACGGTAAGTGAAAAGCCTGGACTTGTGAAGGCCAAAGGAGGGAGAGAGAGGAGTGTCTCAGAAGGTCTGAGAGGCAATGTATGGAATACATCATGATTGGCCCAGAGAAGGTGATCTTGAGAGCCTCCTGAATGAGTTCAGCTGCCGCTTCCAGGGCTCTTAGGCATGGTTGCCATCCACAGATGGTGACATCCAGCTGTTTGGATAAAATGGTGACAGCCCGATTCGAAGTCCCAGCCTGTTGTGTTAGAACTCCTGTGGCCACTCCTGACCTGTATAGAGATGGTAAGGCTTTGTGTGGTCTGGAAAAGCAAGGGCAGGAGCTGTTAGAAGGGCATCTTACAGTAGAAAGAAGTGGTGCTGGATGATGGCTGGGTGGGTGAGAGGTCCCATGGGCATCTCTCTGGCTGCCTGGTACTGAGGCTTGGCGGTAGTGGAAAAGTTAGGGATCCAATGGCAAAAGAACCCCAACAGATCTAAAAATGAGAGTATCTGGGCCCCTGTGGTTGGAGTGCCTGCACCCTGTCAGAGGTGAGGGTCTTAGACCCCAGGCTAAGTTAACACCCAAATATACCACTGTAGGAGAGCATAGCTGAGCCTTATTTGGTGAAACTCAATATCCCAGGGATCTGAGGAAGTTCAGGAGTGCAGAGGTGGCCTGTTGGGACAGAGACAATGTAGGACTGCAGAGAAGTAGGCTGTCCACATACTGGAGGAGCATGCTGGAACCTGCATCAAAGTTTGAGAAATATCGAGCCAGAGCTTGGCTCAAGAAATGGGGCTGTCTTGAAAATCTTGAGGGAGAACAGTCCACATAAGCTGTCTGGAGGACTGGGAGTCAGGGTCCTACCAGGTGAAGGCAAAGAGGAAGTATGAGTCAGGGTATAAAGGGACAGTAAAGAAGACATCTTTTAGGTCTAGGAATGTAAAGTAGGAGGTGGTAGGAGGGACGTTAGACAGGAGATTGTGAGGGTTGTTAATGAGGGTGAACTGAAATAACAGTCTCATTTATGAGGCAGAGGTTTGCACAGGAAGAATTGGAGTGTTGCAAGGTGAGTTGATAGGAATTAAAAGTCCTTGAAATAGCAGACAGGTGATGATAGGCTTAAGGCCTCAGTGGTGGGTTTTAGAAATAGGAAACTGGGGTCTGGAGGGGAAGGATGAAGGGTCTTTAAGGTGAACTAGCACTGGCTGGTGTCAAGTAGCAATCACAGGAGTAGAAGTGTCTCATATTTGGGGATCTACTGGATAAGGAGGTGTATGGACAGAACGGTCTGGGGTAGGAATCCTAGAGGCTGTTAAAGTGAGAAGAAAGTGTGACTCAGGAGAGTGTGTGGGGACTAAAGTGAGTGTGGCCCTGAAGTGGCTAAGGATATCTTGTAAAGGTACTGGGCAAGCAGGTATCACTAAGAAAGGATGAGAGAAAAATTGTCCTGCAAGAATGCAGGGCAGTGGCAAAGTTTTAAGTGGGAAGAAAGGGTCCTGTCTACTCCTATAATTGAAATTAGTGATGCGAACATAAGGCTCAAATGAGATGTTAGAACAGAATAGGTAGCTCTTGTGTCCAAAATAAAAGTAACGGTCTTACCTGCTACCCGCAGCTTTACCCTAGGCTTGGATAGGGTTATGGGATAAACCAAGTCTGGGCAGTGTCAATCCTTCGCAAGGCTGGGAACTCTGAAGGCTGGCACAGTTTCACTTGCCGATGTTGGTGAGGCTGGACCTCCATGTCACGGCATAGAGGACAAGCCCACATGGGGGCATTGTGATTTCCAGTGTCCAGGTTGCTGGCAGACAGGGCATAACCTTGGAGAAGGCATAGTGCAATATTGTGTCACATGACCATTTAGGCCACACTTAAAACAGCTTGTCTGTGAGGTTGACTTAGGCTGGACTCCACCAGGGTAGAGCTTCCCTTGTGGTTGGCTTCCCTTGTCCCCCTTCCTGTGACCTTAGGGCAGCTGCTAAAGCCTGGTCCTGCAGATTAGCTGCCTGTTGTAGCCTTGTCTGTTGGGAATTCTCAGCTGTTTCTTCTTGGGCATTAAAAACTTTAAAGGCCATTTCCATCAATTCCCGTATATGGGTTTGGGGACTCTCCTCAACCTTTCTTAACTTTTCCCTAATATCTGGTGCTGACTGAGAAATAAAATAGGTAGCCAAGACCATGGCTCCTGCTGGGGAGGCTGGATCTAGCCTGGTATATTGTACCATGGTCTCTTGTAACTGATTAAATAAAACGGCTGGATTTTCATCTGCTAGCTGTGTAATCTCCTCAGAGTTTGTCAAAATTAACTACTTTTTCCGAGACCATTTCCATACCCTGAAGGAGACAACAAACCATGATGTTCCACCTCTGTCAGCCACTTTGGCCAGCTTGGTAGTCTCAGTGTGGTTCTGTGGCTGGCACAGCCACTTCTCCCACAGGGACTATACTGTCTACCAAATGGGTCTGGTCTGCATATTGCCTAGTTGCTGCCTGAATTCTATTTTGCTCCTCAGGAGTGGGAGTAGAAGCTTGGATGACGTAATAGTCATGCCAGGTTAGATTGTAGGTCTGGGACAAATAACGAAACTAATATAAGCAGAAAGATTAGTAGAAAAGGAACCTAGGTGCTTATTTATCTGAGAGAGATCTGGAAGAGGAAAGGGAACATGAACTTTCATAATGCCATTGACTCCCACCACCTCGGGAGAAGGCAGAGGAGGGAGGAGCTATGATGGGATCTGGTATGGGAGGAGACTGGGGAGGACTGGGAGGGGCTAGCCCAGTGTGCAGAGGGGGTCCAAGGGTGGGAAGATGAGGTAGGAGAGGAAGGGGGGATGAAGGTGGGTAAGGTGGAAGTTGACCTTTAACTTCCGGATTGGCAAGGGAAGGGGTAGACAGGGAAGGAGAGAAATGTGGAGAATGTTGCTCCACAGAAGGGGGTTGGGTAGTGTGGGCTTGAAGGAGTTGGGGAGGGGTCAGTGCCTCTGGCTGCATGGTCCAGGTGGAATTGTCAGGTTCCCAATTTTTAGATGACCAGGAATTTGGAGGCATTATGGCCTTAGCTATCAAGATCAGTGCCACAAGACACTGGCTACTAAGGGAAGGGTGAGAGCACAGAGCCCCAAAACCATGGACATATGTAAGCTCTGCCCATTTGTCCTTATGGAGGCAAAATTTTCTCGGTCCCAGAGGACAGTAAGCTCAACATATAGGGAAATTAGCCATTTGGGACAGATGGTGAAAAACTCTAGGACAACTCTGAGGCCATTTCTGAGGCCTCTCAGCATTAGTGCTTCCCCTCCCCTGGGAACCAAGGACCTAATAACTACACATGCACGTATTGAAATGTTGGGGAATTTCCATCTCCCTGTTTCCTTGCAGATGTTCTCCAAATAGAGCTCAGTTATTGAAATTGGGGCAAGATAACCCTCAGATGTTGACTCAGTTCCTGACGTATTGACTCAGTCCCTGAAATAAGGTAACAATGACCCACAGATGTTCCCCTTACCCTGCCTGATCTGGCAACGGCTCTCCTGCCCTGGCTCAGTCCAGTAGCCCTTTGTATAAGCCAATCATAATAATTGAAAAACAACCCCCGGGCTTCCCCTCCTCCTTATTTCCCCTTCTATTTCTATGAAAATAGCCTGTGACAGCTACTTGGAGCCCTTCAACTTTCAAGGCTAGGGGACCCTGTCACACGACAGTAAATAAAAATCCTCTTGCTTTTACATCAACTGTGGTGTGAGAGTGGTCTCTTGGGGCAACTCCTCCTTGGTGATTGGGCTTTAGGGTACAACAATTGTATCAGACAGCCCCAATTTATAAAGATTTTGTAAGAGGCATCCCAGGGGTGACAGGGGATCTGGCTTTGAACTGCAAGTGCCCATTTTAAAGTCTATGCCCAACCGTGTGGCCTAAGTCTATTATAGCACATCTGCTAAAATAGGTCTTAGGCCTAACGGCATCATGGAAATTGAGTGCTAGGTGTCCCTAAAACAAACAAAGTCCATCTCAGCTAGACGTGGTCTTGCCAGTCTAGCCACTGAGATTAAACTCTTGGCGTGGGCCCATGGCTTCCACAAGAGTCTGATAATCGACAAAAGTAAGTATGAATGGGTTCCCCCAAAACCCTATAGCATAGACAACAAAAAGGGACTCACCCAAATGCAGCTGCTGTAGCCAGAGAGCCGGTTTTAGCATGGCATGGAGAGCTCAGATTGTGGACTAGGGGGCTTCCAAAGCATGGCCTGTGGCCATGCAGAAAGGCTGCCCTATCTCAGTGGGACCTCCAAGATGTTAGAAATTTTCCTAACACAAGCTCTCTGCCTCCACAAAATCCCAATCAAGCCAAATCACAACAAGCCAAATTAAAAATTATCCAGGTTTAATGGGATTCCTGCCCTCTCGGTTGGCTCCAAGAGGGAACCAGGAAGCTGCAAACACGACCACGGGTGTTGGGGGGGGGGGCGGGGGGCGGAGGAAAGAGACCACAAGGGAACTTTCCGGGGAAGCAGTTTAAATAGACTGGGGGAGTGGTCAAGATTTTGGTGGGCTGTCTTGACCCTCTTCCAGGGAAGGGTCAAGGTTTGTCGGCACAGGGACTGGGCCTCCAAAAATGGAGACCAGAGCATGGGACTTACAATACAGAAGCACTGGTGATAGAAAACCTACTTCACTGGTCCCACTTTCATCACCCACTGTAAGCACAAAAGGCCAGCTGGACTAAGTGCAATAGCACATTAGATTTCTGGACCAGAAAGAACAAATGGTAATTCCAGAAAAGTCCAGAGCACTCAAGGACAGAGCCCAGAACAATCGAAGCAGAAGAAATAAACGAGGACACATTTCTAGGGCCTATTTTGTTTGCATCTCTGTCTTCCTTTCAAGGACATGTGTAGTGGGCAAATCTTCAGTCATCAAATGGGCTGTTTGGTTCACCCTCCAATTTCATAGTCATTTCCTGAACCAGAGAAAAATGAAGGAAACACAACCTTGCTCACTCTAGCTCTCTGTGCTTTCTCTTTTGACAGATGGTCCAATTTTTGTGCTGATTACCCAGTGAATCCCCGAATTTTGTCTCAAATAAATGTCACTTCTATTTTCTGTGCTGCCATATGTGGCATTTTCTTGTCATACTGTATCCACTCCCAAAAATGCACTATAGCAAAAGCTGTCAACCCATTTCATGCCTAAGTCAACTTGTATTATACATTAAGCTAAAGGAAGAAGTCAGTTGCTTTCTACAAACATGTCCTGTGGTGATTAACTGGTAATCGTGTTTACAAATAATTTTTATCAAATGAAATTTACAAAAAGTCAACCAGTTATGTGATTCATGATTTTTTGTCTCCCATTTAAGAAACAAGAAAGGCATTTTAATTCCAGCCAACTCCCTATACATGCAATATTTGTATTTGAGTTAAATATCCAATAACCCTGGCATTACATTTTTCTTGTTATATTATTTATAATATTATATTATGACATTATACTTGCAAGTAAAGCAACCATATGAGGTATTGAAAATGAACTTATTTCATTTAGTTGCTTTTATGAAATAATTGAACAAATTTCATAGTTTAATAAATTTGAGAGTACATTTCATTATGATTTCTTTCTTTCCTCTCTCTCTCTCTCTCTCCTTACCTGCTCCCCCATGTGTATGCATAACCATGCATGTACTTATGTCTAGGGGCATGCACAAGTGTGTAATTGTAGGTATGGAGGCCAGAAGTTTACCTTGGATGACATTCCTCAGGAGTTAGCTACCTTGTTTTTAAAATAAGATCTATCACTAGGACTTGGGACTAGCTGACTTGCCTACACTGGCTGGCCAATGATCCCAGATCCTCCTATCTCTGTCTCCCTAGCACTTGGATTGCAAGCATCTGCCACTCTGCCAAATTTTTTGCCTCCTTTCTTAAACCTATAAATAATGAATGGCCTAGTTAATTAAAATGAACAATATCTATCCCTTGTGTACTAAAGGTGTTTGTTATATTTCAAATAGGATTCCTTGGATGTAAACCTGAACAACACATTTTAGTTTCTTCCTGGGATCCAGAAACAGATTTAGATTGACTGTTGTACAAGGCTTTTTTTTTTCTTTTGGTAAAGGAGAAATAATTCCTTTATCCACCATTTTTTCCAAGATTTCGGTTAAATATTGGTTGCATCAGTGAATATTTATATAAATATTAAACAGTTTAAATATTTATTCCGGGCTAAACTATTTAAGCAAATCCTAAGACGCAAATTTTCAATAAACTCTCTATTTAGTCAGGATTTTCATGTACATCCTATGAACTGGATGGAACTGTCCTATTGGATATGCCTGTGGCATCCTATTCACAATCCTCTAAATAAACCTTGAGAGTTTCTGTAGTCCTCCTGCCACAGTGCTGACACAGTGATGGCAACATGGTTTAAAATGCAGACAAAGGTTGACAGCACAAGGCAGGGATTTGGGTGGCTGGGAGAAAATGAGGGAGAGGCACATGGCAAACAAAGCTATAGCTGCATTTTAGGTCCAATCAAATTTGCAATGAACTCTTGCGCCTATGGTCATTCCCATCCTCCATTGTTAAGTGAACGCTTCCCCTGGCAGGCTATCCTCCTGAGAGTGTCAACCACAGCTGACATATACAGCTCCAAAAACCAATGACACCGCTGATGGCACTAAAACTGAGAGCAACAGGCCGACTTCACTTCACAGCCTAACAAGAGAAGGGAACAAGCAGGTCCTAGAGGTTTTCAGTCCACTGTACTTGCAAATCCTGCTCTCTGTGGGCGCTATGTTGGAAATGTAGTTCCTGTGGAAACGAAGGAGTGGATAGACAGTTTTCAGAATAAATACGGCAGATTTTACAAGATTTTAAGAGTATTCAAAGTTGCTGAGGTTCCCGAAAGGGACAGCTCTTCTTAGCTTCCATGGAGTTAAACTTGCCTCAAAGAACAGCCCAACTGTTTCTGTTTTTAGATTCTCCTCTGTAGGAGCATTGTGAACACTTGACTCCCACAGACACCAGTTCTGACAGACAAGGGCAGTTTCCTACTCATATCAGTAGACAAAACATTTGTGGTGAAGGTGCTGAGTGCACATTACAGTTTCCACGAAGCATCAGACTCCCATTTCTTTTATCCTATAAATAGCATGGAGATATATTAAACCTTTCTATCTTGGTTGAAATTGATGGATAACTTTTGTAGACCACTGATATTCTCAGATAGTCTCTTCTTGTCTTACCTTTTGCATTTTTCTTAACCAAATATTTTTTTTGTTGGAGTTGCTGGAGCCATTTCATTTCCAAGAGTTCTTTGGACTTTTTACATGTTTAAGCATATGTAGGTCTGATTTAACATGCAAGATTCACCGGCCTCTAAAAAATCCATTTGGTTTTTAAATTTTAAATAAACCTACTCCCCAAACATTGAGTAAAACGGGTTTTTCTTTACAGTCAATTACTTTTCATAATTTAATATCTACATAGTGTAATACTAATGTATGGAGCAAGCTGTTTTGAATTTCCTGCCACGATTCCTATATTTTCAAAAGTTAGCTTTATTATTGTTGTCTATTCCAATATTTCATAGTCTTTCCTTTATTCTTTTAGGAAAGTGATAGTTTATTAGCCACAACTCATTTTATATAGTAGTCAAAATTAATAGACTTGTTAATAACTATGTTAAGATGAAAAAAAGATTTTATTAAATTTTCAGATTTAAGAGTTTATATGTAAATAAATCACTATTTGATTTTCTTTTTTGCAAAATACTTTAAGTGTTTGGGTCCCACAATATACAAACATCAACACACAAACACACACAATCACACACACACACACATTGCACTTTCTCCCCCCCCCGTCTCTCTCTCTCTCTCACACACACACACTCTTTCTTCACTTGGATTCCAATATGGAATTTAGTTTTATATACATATATATGTATATATATCCACACATATATTCCTATGCACACATGTCATAAAAGCAAAAGCGAGAGTATATAGTGACCTTGAGTCTAAAGGAGTAAAAGGATACAGGAGAGTGGTATGAGTTCTGAAAGGCAAATACCGAGAGCCATCTTGGATATGTAGAAGGTAGAACTAAACAGAAGAGGACTACTAGGGAGGAAGAGGGAGGACATTGACAGTCCATGAGACGTAGTAAATTTGAACAAAATGCAATGATGAATGTGTATGAAAATGCCAAAGTGAAATAAATGACAAAAATAAAAAGCAAGCTCTTTTAAAAGCCTGTTGTTTATACTGCTGAAAACTTCTAAGTCTGCACCAGCTTTGGCTTTGGACTTGTAAACATCTTCATGCACTCTAGGTCATGTGGAACAAAAATACTACAGAAAAGAAAAAGAAATTAAGATAGCCTAATAAGCACATCAAGAGAGATGGAGAGAATCACTATGTGAAACAAGAATAGACGTATATGAAAATGAGAAAGGTCCAAGGTAAAAAACATAGCTTAAGTCAACATCACAAAAGAAGTAGCAGAATATGTGTATGGAAGAGTGAACAGGGTGTCAGGTAATTTGGAAAAACTTCCTGAGAAAAAGAGAAAATAGTTTCAAGAAATAGAGCAGCCGGGCAGGGGTGACGCATGCCTTTATTCCTAGCACTAGCGAGGCGGAGGCACAGGATCTCAGTGAGTTTGAGGCCAGTCTGATCTACAAAGTGAGTTTCAAGACAGCCAAGACTGTTGCACAAAAAAATCCTGTTACAAAAAACCAAAAAAAAAAAAGAAAGAAAAAGAAAAAGAAAAGAAAAGGAAAGAAAGAAAGAAAAGGTAGAGAATAAGACAAAAGCTGAGAAAGTTGAAATACAAATGCTTAAGAGATGACTCCATGTACCCTTTCACTACAAGACTGAGAATATGATTCTTGCTAGACAGTCTCTGGTTTCAGATAAGATGTCTTCCTAATCTAAGACACCCCAACATTCTAGGACCTGCCTGGTGCTGAAAACACGAAAACAAACTAAAACAAAAACACAGGACAGATCTGGGAAAAACCTGTTTCAGCCAAGGGGGATGCCATACTGACTTACTTAGCTCCTCTAGATTTGTGACCAATCATTGTAATCCTTTATCCTACTAAAATCCCTACCCAAGAGCACCTTCTTAGTGGACAAGCTTCTTGTTTGCACAGGGTACATCCACAGAAGGATCAAAGGAAAGGTTTCCCTGTCTCTGAAATGAATCCAACAAACTCATTTCCAGGAATAAGTCAGAAACAGTTCTGCTAGCTAATTAAAATCCTCCCCACTGTCTCTCTACTCTCAGAAAGCCTATCAGCCTTTGTAAGGACTTAGAAGTGGATTTGAGAGTCTTTCTCTTTGATTCTCTTATGCTCTGGCCAAGAATAGGCTTTCTTTCATCAGTCGACTAATGCTGCCTTTTCTAATTGGTCCCATAATTTCAAGAGGAAAAAAGTTCCAGCTTAGAATAAGAAATTGGAAACCCATGAAGAAATACAACTTCATATGAAGAGCTATATAAGGAAAAATAAAGATATGCCTTCTAGAATTAAAAGAAAAACAAATGAAATAATTCATATTGAAAGAGTAGAAATTAAAAAAGTAATGTTATAATAAATTTTAATATTCCATTGAATTAGTAATTTAAAATTTATATACATGAAAAATTTTCAAACAATAAATAAAATATATTTAAAAATACTTTGCAAAAAAATTAAAATGTATAGAGTATTGTTATTAGCAAATACAATTATGGTAATAATATATTTTCATTGAGATTTCCAGACCCAAGGTGACACTGAATTAGCGTTTTCAAAATATTAAATGAACTTATTTTACAACCTAGAATTTCACATTAAGTGAAGGTACACATACATCACTCATCATTAATAAAAACTTAATGAATATCCCCTGTAGGCATTCAAAGTTTCCAAAGTTTTTACCACACAATGACAATTAAAAGTTTTGAACAAAGTAATTAAAAGGGACAAAAATTAAGGAGATATATAGGTATTTATTTCTAATTCAGGCATAGTTACATATGTTTCATGTGTCCAATAAAATATATCATTTAAATCCAAAAATCAAATGAAGAATGAGAGAAGTTAAGCAGTAGGCAAGTACTACCCAAACTGTATCTACAACTATTGTGTTTTTCTCTGACTTTTTGAGATAGGGACTCAGGTAACCCAGGATAAAGTCAAACTTGCTATGTAGCCAAGATTAAATAAAAAAAAAGTGGGAGATCCATTCCTTTTGCCTCTACCTCCTGAGTGCTCTGATTTCATATATGTTCCTCCAGGCCGACTTTGTTACTTAACCATGAATCATTCAAACACATTCCTTCACATTCTCATACTGCATTTCCTATTCGAAGCAGTGAGAATAAGAACATGCTATTATGTATGTAGTTCTAGACTACATCTAATTTTTGCCATTTTATACTCATCACATCAAAACAGCCAAGCTGAAAAAGAAAGCATGTTGAGTTAGAATAATCCCCAGGAGGGTTAGGTAGCAATATACACAGAATAATTATGCTAAAACTCTCAGTAGGGCTGTTGGAAAGTTTACAAAAATCGAGTTAGGATCTATAGTTAGAAATTATTTCAGATTTTGTAAAGGTGATGGGCTAAAAAATTTGTGTGAGTATGATATATAATACCCATGAAAAGTGTTCACATATGTTCTATGGGTTATTCAGAAAAATGGTGTTTGTAAACCACGGTAATTTCTAAGTGGGAAAGGAAAAGTGTGCCGTCCAGTTACGTCTCAGTGGAATTACTCAAAATTATATTTTGCATCCATTCTACAGTCTTTGCTTTCCTTGTAAGGTAGAAAAGAGCTGAGCTCCGAAAATCTCCACTTAGAAGAAAATGAGAACTCAGTGAGGAATTTAGCATTTTTGGATGATAATTTGCTTGATTAACTGCACATGACATGTGTGCTCATGTTATTCATTCATTCCTCTTGTGCGTACTTTCAGAACATGTGTTTTTTTTATTTTCCTTGTGTTTCTCATCCTCATTTTTTATTCTTTGTAGGAAAAAGGTTGCCTATGACAATTAAAGTTATATTTTTAGCTCTTTTGTAAAAATTGCTCAATATTCTTTTTGCTTCCATAGAGGTATTATGTAACTAAAACACACCTCTGTATCAGCCAAATATCTTTACATCTCACCATTAAAACATGTGGTTCACTTCATAATAACTTACACTTGAGGGTAGAAAATTTTTAAAATAGAAGTTTATTTAAAATAGTCTAATTTTACTCAATCCGAAAATGTCAACCAAGGTTATTGGACTTTCATTGATATATTTTGATTTTAAAATATTACACATACCTTAAGAGCATATATAAGAAAAAAACAAATTGAAATTTATTCATCTATTTTTCACATTGTATATTGTTATTCATATCATAGATATGAGATTGTGCATGTAGAAATATACCTATTTATACTAAAAGTAAGAAGACTGCCCTAAATCTTTAGAAATTCATTAAGTATAAGAAAGAAGGAATCAGGTTGGGGAGATAGATAGAAAAGGGGTGTCAGTGAATGTATTTTCTTTGTAAGTTATCTTTGGAACTGTATAAGCATTTCACTACTTTAAAATGAAAATAACCAGAAAATCTAATATCTATGTATTTACAAACTATTCTAATATTGTTTACTTATATTCAGACATTTTCTGTTTCTTAATCCCAGTTTTTCATGTCAATAATCACATGCCCATCTGAAATTTAAAGAACACAATATCAAATTTGTTATTTTCTATATTTAATTATGTTAATAATGTTCTCTATTAAAATGGACGTCTACAGAAAGGATATTCACTATGAACTTGAAAGTTTATGATCCATTGGCTCCTTTGGATGGCATGAAAACCATTGTGCTATTTAAGCCCTGCTATCTCTGTGTTGGGGGGGGCACGGAAGCCACACCTTCCCTTTTCCTCAGGGCTCTGCCTCTTGGGAGCTGTTAAAGGACAGGCTGAGAGAATGAAAGAATGTTCATTCCCTTTTGTTCTCTGTCTTGTTAGAAGGGCTGTTCTTGTGTGTGTTCCCCTTGGCTCCCCACTGTGGGTTTTGACAGCTTTCTCATTCTTTGATAATCAGCTTCGGTACAGTCTATGAAGGATGCCAGCACCAGTTGGCTAGCTTGCCTTCTCCTGTTAAAGCTTCATCCTACTGGCCTTGCCCTGTAGTCAGACTGATGACTATCTTAAATATCACCATAGAACCTTCATCCAGAAACTGATGGAAACAGAGGCAGAGACCCGCATCAGAACACTGGACTGAGCTACCATAGTCCAGTTGAAGATGGGAAGAATGAGAATATGAGCAAAGAGGTCAAGACCATGATAAGTACACCCACTGAAACAGTCTACCTGAGCTAATGGGAGCTCAGCAACACCAGCCGGACTGGGAAGGAACCAGCATATATCCAAACTAGGCCCTCTGAATGTGGTCGACAGTTGCACGACTCGGGAAGACTGAGGGGCCACCGGCAGTGGCACCAGGATTTATCCCTACTGAATGTACTGGATTTTTGGGAACCTATTCTCTTTGGATGGATACCTTGCTCATCCTAGATATAGTAGGGAGGACCATGGACCTTTCCCAAAGCGATCTGCCTTACCCACTCTGAAGATTGGAGAGGGGTGGGATGGGGGCAATGTGGACGGAATGGGAGGACAGGTGGGAGTGGGAGCTTGGATTGGTATGTACAATGAAAAAATAGTTTGCTTTTTAAAAAGAAATTTACAAAGTCAATCCTAGTTCTACAGGACCTCTTCCTTAGGAAGCTGAGGGACCCATATCAGGCAAGTACTCCTTCCTTTATAGATGGGATCCCAACCCGGTAAGCTCCTTCCTTGAATTTTCTGACTTTTCCGTCAGTGCTGTAGCCTTAGCAAAAGTTGCTAGTTGCTCGGTGAGGTCAGTGTTGCCATGACACTTCACTGCCATCCTTGTTCTTGACTACCTGTTAATAACTTTTCTTGTTAGATTATCTCTGGTGGATACAAATATCGTGCGACTTCACGTGTGAAACCAAAAATTGTGGAGCCTAAAATATACAGTCCTATAAAACTTTAGAATAGAGTGTTAACTACTAGAGAAGTGGATCAGGGTCAAAAAAGGGGAGGCTTTGGTCAATGGATGCAACATTACATTTACAAAGAAGAATGGGGATTGGTATTTGTTGTCTTAGATGGTTATTGCTAATAATACATTATACAATTTAAAGTAACTAAATGTGAGATTCTTCAATGATCTCAATTGCTGAACTGGCTCTCCAGACCTATCCCTCTTCAATGCTCTAACCAGAAAGAAATGGAATAAGTACAACCCCTTTGGAAATCAGTAAGGTGGTTTCTCAGCAAATTGGGAATCAACCTGACTCAGGACTCAGCAATACCACTCTTGGCATATACCCAAAAGATGCTTAATTGTACTACAAGGACATTTGTTCAACTATGTTCATAGCAGCATTATTTATAATAGCCAGAACCTGGAAACAACCTAGATGCCCCTCAACTGAATAATGGATGAAGAAAATGTGGCATATTTACATATTACAGTACTACTCAGCAGTAAAATATATTGACATCTTGAAATTTGCATGCAAATAGATGAAACTAGATAAAACCATCCTGAGTGAGGTAATCCAGATCCAGAAAGATGAACACGGTATGTACTTACTCATAAGTGGATACTAGCTGTAAAGCAAAGGATATTTGAGCCTATAGTTCACTAGAAGCTAAGGAACAAGGTGAAACATAAGAAATACATACATAGATCTACCTGGAAAGGGAAAATAGACAAGATCACTTGACAAAATTGTGAGCATGGGGGTGCGGTGACTAGGGAGGGTGGAAAGGGAAGACGAGGGGAGAAGGGAAGGGGAAGGAGAACTTAAAGGAACGTGATAGTTGAGATGGAGGAAGGACAGAGATGAAAGAAAGAAAAGAGTTATTTTGATTGAGGGAGCAATTATAGGGCTATCAAGAAACCTAGCACTAGAGAAATTCCCAGGAATTCACAAGGATGATCTCAGATAATACCCTAAGCAATAGACGAGAGGGTGCCTGAATGGTGCTTGCCCTGTAGTCAGACTGATGAATATCTTAAATATCATCATAAAACCTTCATGCAGCAACTGATGAAAATAGAGGCAGAAACCTGTATCGGACCACTGGACCGAGCTCCCATAGTCCATTTGAAGAGTGGGAGGAGTGAGAATATGAGCAAAGAGGTCAAGACCATGATGGGACACCCACTGAAACAGTTTACCTGAGCTAATTGGAGTTCACCAATGCCAGCCGGACAGGGAAGGAAACAGCATAGGTCCAAACTGGACCCTCTGAATGTGAGTGACAGTTGTATGGCTGGGGCAGACTGAGGGGCCACTGGCAGTGGCTCCAGTCTTTAACCATACTGCTTGTCCTGGCCTTTTGGAAATCCATTCTCTTTGGAGGGATATTTTGCTCAGCCTAGATATAGCAGGGAGGGCCTTGGACCTTTCCCAAAGCAATGTGCCTTACTCTTTCTGAGGAGTGGATGGCAGGTGTGTTATGGGAGTTAGTGGAGGATGAAAGGAGGGGAGGGAATGGGAACTGGGAGTGGTGTGAAAAAATAGTTTGTTTTCTTTGTTTTTTTTTTTTTTTAAACATCTAACACCAGTCAAGAGCTACTGCAACAAGCAGTCCAGGCCAAGACTGTCTGGATCTCAGAAAAATTGGGAGACTGAGTTTATCTGCTGAAGAGTTAAGTAGCCCAAAAATCTGAAGAACACAAACAAACAAACATAAAAAATACAGAGCAAAGGGTCAAGCTTTAATCAACTAAAGATTCAGATAGAGAAGAGGCTAAAACCAAAAGAAACACTGGACACACCTTGCTCTGTTTTGCTCGTGAGAGGTGTCTGGGTCTCCAGGATTGAAAGGGAGGAGGATCTCAGTATAAAAAATCACTGAGCAATAAAGTAGTATGGAGGAAAACATCAAATTTCCCTCTTACTGCCCCGCTAACAAGACTTCCACAGAGACACTTGAAGAGAAGCTGGATCTAGGCCTCAGACAAAAAGATCCAAGAAGAAAGGCAGCTGAGCAAAGCATGCAAATTTGTCAGGAGCTTGGCCATACTTCGTATACAGACAGTAAAAGCTTCATTTTTGCAGCCTGATAGGGACAAGGCAAGGACTGCAGGAATATATCATTCCCTGAAGCCACTACAACTTTTAAATCTACAGATGACTAGAATTGAATAAAAAACATTACTAGAACACAATAATAAGGCCGAAATTGAAATAAATGAAATAAGATAACTGAAACAGACTTAGGTGATGAGAAAGGAGAGCCAGTGGCTGAGAATGTCAGTGAGCATGCGAGAACTTGATGGCTGTGCGCCATTTAGTCTCTCACTTTAGATGAGATTGGGTCCATTCTGTGTGCTATAAACATAGACTATAACCTTGTTTTAAATATTAAATTGTGCTAATGATATTCTACTGGGAGGCAAGAGAGGTACTGTAATACTGTCCCTGACTTTAGAGAGGGTGCATCTTTGTTCTCAGGGTGGCTTCAAAAATGTCCAGAAACTCACTCTAAGTAAGAGCAACAGTTTTCAGATTCTCTCTGGAAGTCAGCGACTAATTGAGATTTTGGTTTTTTTGTTTGTTTGTTTTTGTTTGTTTTTCTTTTTGTTTTTTGGTCTTTTCCTGTCAAAGGAAAGACATAAAAACCTACTGAGTTCAGAATATTTACTTCTAAATATATGTCTATAAATAAAGGCAAGTTTTACTCTCTGACTTCTTTAGAGATGTCTCCTATGTAATGAATGGCAATAAATGGAGACTCATGGCTGGTCAAGGTGCTGACTGTAAGTGACTAGTGAGCACACAGCCCTAAACAAGATATTTATATTACTCATTCTTAGTTTGAGGAAACACAATGGAAGAAGAGCCAGAAAGACAAAAAGAAAGAGATCCAGAAGACAGGAAGAAGGCCTATGAATTTCTTTAGGGTCTTGCACAGTTGCAACTATGATTTTACACAGGCAGACTGCCATGGGCCTGCACAAGACTATGCTTGTCAGCCGTTGCACAGGAGTTGGGAAGGAATTCATGGGGTTGTACTCTTCCCTTCTAATCTATCAGCCATTTATGCATTATGTGGCAAGGAGACTTATTTTCCTCAGTGCTGTGCCCACTGGTAAGGTCTCCAGGATCAGGTGGATAGATCCAAGCCAATGCTACAGTCAGTGAGTCACGATACAAAGCAAAAAGACACAAGAGTGGAAAGGGACTTGAAAGGAGTAGGGGTTGACAGGGGTAGGGTAGAGGGAAGGAAGAGTTGGCCCTGACAGTAAGCAGACTGAATAACACATGTTAGACATTGTCAAAGAACAAATTCAATCTAGGTTATTTTTTTAAAAAAAAATCTAAAGAATTGCAGTGGACATCCAACAGGTAGTAATCAAAGATGTTCTTAGGTATTTTATATTCACAACATGGACCTGTCTAACAAAAAAATTATTCAAGCCAAATGTCAGTAATATACGAATTAAGAATTAATGTGAATTATTATTCATTCAGTTATATTGAATAGAAAAAGAACTAAGTAGAAATGCCACTGTACAAAGATGCTTTTCAAAGGTATAAAAACACAAATGGGTTATAGAAAGTTAATTTTGTTTCTTAGTAATATAATTAAGCAGCTGTTTAGAATTTAAGTTATATTGGTAAGCTGGCACATTTAGTATGATGAAGTCTTAAGGCAGATCGCTGAACTTAATTAAGAGGCTTGTTGATTCTGTATAACACAGAATAATCCTTAACAAAAAGTAGTTCAAATACATCCTAAACATGTTTCCAATTATTATCAATAATCTTATAAATACACAAGACTCAGTTACATCATGTACTACTTTTAGGATGCTGAGAATATCCCAGACTTCTAAAACTGTGGAAATTTTAATACTACTCACTTCGTTGAACACACTTTGTTCAGCTCTTCTATCACACGTCACTGGTACATGGAGATAAGTCTTAGTGACATAAACATGACATAAAAATACAATCAAAATTTACAAATGTACTGTGCAATACTGTGCTACTCATTTTGAAAATCACTTCATCAGCATAGAAAGCAGCAATAAATGGAATAAGTTTAATGAACAGTTTTGTGAAGGTAAGGAATTCTGTTTTCTTTGTTGAGATGTATTCAATACAGGAAGTTGAACTACTTATTAAGATATTTGGAGACTTGCGAACTCTCTTTTGTTTAATTCTATTAATTTTCTAAGTATGTACTTGCCTTTTCAATTACTTTGTTATCAATCTGTAATAGTTATTTTAGGGAATACCATGGCTTTCACTCTGTTGATATATTTTAAATGTACTTTAAAATAAACAGGGTAACACAAGACTAATTTAAGATTAGATACAGGATATCTTTCTAAGTGTTGTTTTAGTTTGCCCAGTGAGAAAAAAGAAATCTCACAGCTTAATCCTGTTAATTAGGTTTTGGCAAACACAGCCACAGACATCAGAAGTCCTGTCTCTCTCTCTCCTCTGAGCTTGAATAATAGCTGATAGCGGTATTTTCTTTTTCTATTCTAATCTTTCTCTTACTGTTCTAATTTTAATCATCCCTCTAGCTCATTCTTGCTGCAACTCCATTCTTCAAAGAACAGTAGAGAAAAGAAGTTGAGGCAGAGGACTCTCTTTTCAGTTTGACCTAAAATCTTTCTTAAAAGGGATTTAAAAAATATTTCAGCTATTTCATATTTTAAGTTTATTTTTTTAACATCTGATGGTATCTGTAGCAAATTTTATGACTAAAATTTCCAGTGCCTGTGATGCAACAGTAGGTGCAGCGTCTTTCAAAGCTACCTTCATGAGAGATTAATTTACCAGGTAGCCAGGCAAGCTCTGCTTATACGAAACCTAAATCCTAATAAGCGACCATAAAAGACATTGTACATTTATCTCAAAGCACTATCTAGTCGAATACACACACGCACACGCACAAGGGAAGAAAGGCAGATAAGTCAAACAACACTACATTGTAGTTTGTGAAGAACTTTCAGAAGCACAGTTGCTGTGGGAACTGTTCATGTTGCAAGAATATTTTTAAACAGGAGAGAAAAAATATTTACAATGAAAACTGGGACTTATCAGAAGAGTGTGTGGACAAATTGCAAATAAAACCACCAGGTTTTCCTGAGTGCTGCTTTTTTTTAATAGTAAAATAATTAGCAATATTTTTGGGTGTTTCTTTTACTAGTATTTTTATATCATTAAACTACATTCAAAAATAGCTCACACATTCATTAATATAACCAAGACAATGGTGTGTCAGTCTCCCTTATTATGTCTTCTCTTTTATTAATGGATTTTCAGTTTCTTTTAATCTGTTCTGGATCTTGTAAGTGCTTATTATACTATAGGCACTCTAGTAAGCATTGAAAAATAATTTCTGTTCATCAAAAACTAATAAGTGTGAATGGGGAGAATAAAGTTTGCACATGAGAATCATTATATCCTGTAATTCACGCGGGCCTGTCTTTGCCCAGTGTCTGCCTCCCTCACCACCTTCCACTTCTTATGTACCTTACTTCGGATGTACTATTTGCTCTTCACATCTGTTTTCTGCCCAATTAGAAAACTGCTTTTCCCCAAATCACAGAATTCATAAGCATAATAGGTAAAGCAGACATCCAGCGTCATCTTTGGTCAGGCTAAGGTTTCTTTTTTTTTTTTTCAAATCTTAAATTAAAATCGAAGAGAGTAGATAAATTATCCATTATTAAATGTTACTATTTAAAGTAAAAAAAACTTAAAAAGATGTGCCACCCTGTCATTGTCCAGGAGAATCCTGTGAGATTATGTCTCCTGGAAATCACAGGGAAGTTGCAAGCAAATACTTCAACAAATGTGGCTGCCTACATGAAACGCGAACAAAAACAATACCAATAGACATATTAATGGGAAGAGGAAATCTCAGTGGGCTCCACACCTAGATAAAGGACTACAAGCCTCTAAGGATTGCCGAGAGTGGGAGAAAATCATCCTTCCCACGATGAGCTCCTGATTGGCTATCCGATACAAACTGGTCAGCCCTGACATCACATACATATACCTAACACTAATCTGACTGAGCAGGTTAGCAGTTTGTATATAATACAATGAAAGGGGAAAAAAGGGACCTTGAGAGGGAGCAAAAGGGGATACAGTGGGGGAGACTGAAGGGAGGAAAGGGAATAGGAAAATTATAGAATCATCTCTTAATTTAATTTTTTAAAAATAATTTTAAAATTAAAATATGGTGAATTAATATCTTTAACCGAAGAGGAAGCTGAAATGATACCAGGGATCTTGTCTATTTTTCTAGTGACTTTTCCATACCAAGAGAAGCGTCACTATCAAAATTACAAAGACATTAGCTGACGGAGTCAGAAGAGCAATTTGATGCTCATTCCATTGAAACTTAGTTAATTCTGGGAAAGTACAGTTACTGGAATCAGGTGTTGCTAGCATAGCAGTCAATGAGGATGTTAAAAACTGATATGTGTGCATCTAGAGAACAGGCATTCTGTTCAACACAGGTTTACTGAAAGGCCAAATGTTATAATTACTAATTCTTATTCTCTGGGAGCCATTGTATATGCTTTAAGTTGGCAAAAATATTTTGCATATTTTAATGTTATCATAAATATTTATTTTTCTTTATAATTATTTTATATATTATGTATTAATTTATGTAATTATTTATACAAGGGCACCCAGATGTCAAATGTCTTTTCTTACCTTTCTCTAGTTCAAATTCACATTGTAAATACTACTTTGACTGATCTTCTTATAGAAAGGAATCCTAACTATGTGAGGCACTAATAAACTCTGTTTCAGAGTTATCTCTAAACTTTATTAATGGCTAAAATATCTTGAGATTCAGATAACCAACAGACCTATGATGTCATCAGGAAGTCCTGGCTTGGCACATTGCTCACAAATGTCTACTACTCACTCTATGCTCAAAAGAGTGATTTGAAAAAAGAAAACAAAAGAGTGATTTGGTTATATATAAAAGCAGAGAGATAATTCTGTTAATTTCTTCTACGTTGCAAAGGATTTTCATTTTACATAAAATGGCTTGTGTAATACTCATAACTAACATTAAGTAGTGTAAATTACTTGAAATAGTTTAGAGAAAAAAAAAGAAGGGTTTGTGGTTGTTGTTTTGTTTTTAAGACTAGGCTATTTATTAGACTGTAGGGAGAGCAAACTTGGAGGTAAATCTTGGGAACTAGGGAAAAGAGAGAAAATATTGTCTTCATCTCTCCTATTGCCCTTAGTTTTTCTGACCACATCTTGTAGCAAATCTCAGGAAACATAGTTCCCACCAGCTATTAACCTTAGAACCATGAGTTTGCCTACCAAGAAAGGATTAATTCAACCTAACCAACCCAAAGAAAAGCTCAGATGCATTAGTTTAAGGAGAGCTACATAGCATCATTAGATAAAGTAACTGAGTCTTTAGACCATGTCGCCTGAGTTGCATAACATCAGTTAAACACTAGGATTCATTGCTCTCTGCTTCATGATGGTGAACACTATGTGACCAGAGGGTGGTTTCAAGCTGCCAATACCTGTCATGACAGACAATAACGTTGAATTTTGAGCTTAAAGAAACTCCTTTCCCCTGGAAATTATATTTGGATATTTTATCACAGAAATAGGAAAAGAGACTATGATACCATGTGCTGTGTATAACTTAACTACTGTGCATCTATAGTAGTATATTTAGCCTCATCAGGATCCCAAACTTGTTCTATTGACTATACTAATGAGAAAACTATAGCACCAAGAACTCATGTAAGCTGCTCAGAGTTTTAGTAAATTATAGAACAAGTAAGTATTCTTCATTGAGAATTGCAAGCCTTTGGCTTCTGAGTTTCATCCCCACTTGAAATGAAGATATGAAAACAGAAAGGGATACTTAGTGATCTTTACTATATTGGAGTCTACCTCATCTATTTTACCTTGGCACTTGGCTGAAAACCGCTTTTGTTTGTTTTTTTCTCTAGTTTACATTTGTTTGTTTTTTTTTCCAAACAACATTTCCTTAGGTTCTTGCTCTATTTTGGGAATAAAACTTTAAAGTTGTGTGGATTTACATTTTATTTTTGGTCCTCTTGTGTCATTGCCTTTGTACCATTAGACCCCAAACTCAAGACATAGCTGTTAGGGCAGTTACTGGCTACAAAGCTGGTTTTGTGATTATAATTTCTCACCCTCTTTGGTATCTATAGATTTCCCTTCACTTTCCACTCTATACATGAATTTGAATATTTGCCTTAGTTTACATGTTAAATCCCACAAAATCCTAAGTGTGAAAAACTTGGTTCCCAGAGCAGTGCAGCTGTTTGCCGGGCTTGGTGATCAATTTGCCCTGTCATAGGCCAGTTATCATTGCCTGGTGAAAACCCCATCAGAGACTTCAACAGGTTCATCCCATGAAGCGATAGCTTCATCCACTTGTAGGCTGGAACCTCAAGAACTGTGAACTAAATTAACCTTTCCCCTTATAAGTTGATTCTATCAGGTATTTCATTATAGTAACAGAAAACTGACACACAATATTTATAATTTTCTATTGTATTTACCAGTAAAACTAGCCAGAACCTGAAAGGCTATTCTACATGGAAATAATAAGAAAGTATTTCACTGAGAGAACATCTAGGAAAAGTTGATAAATGCACAAAACAGCATTAAATTATTATTTTTCCTTCTTTCTTCTGAAACAGGGTTTCTCTGTGGCTGCTCTGGACTTGCTTTGTAGACTAGGCAGTCCTTGAACTCACAGAGATCTGCCTGCCTCTCCTCCCTAGTACTGTGATTAAAGGCATGCGCCACCACTGCCTAGCTGTCTAAGTTTTAAGAGAAATGTTCCATATGGTGGGATGCCTTGCTCATTCTTGATGCTGCAGGGAATTGGTCCCGCCTCAGTTTACTGTGCCAGGTCTGTTGACTCCCTTTCTGAGGAGTGAATGGGGGTGTGTTGGAGGGAGGTAGGGAGGAACAGGAGGAGTGGATGGAGGGGGAAACTGTGGTTGTTATGTAAAGTAAATATATTTTTAAAAAAAGAAAATGTTAATAGTTGTAAAAATTTCACATTGGTAGTTTGTATCTATTTAGAGATTTGCTACCTTCTTAGTACTTAACAAATGTTGAGAGTCAGCTATAGAATGTAAATATAAAGTGGCATTTTAAGCAAACATAACATTCATCTATATCTTGTCTTTTTCTAGAGAATACTAAAATAAGGTTTGAGGATCAAAATTTGTTTGGTTATTTACAGGATGGATGGTTTGTGTTTGGGTCTCTTATTATGAATAAACTGAGAGACAAATAGATAGATAAATGGATAGTTCTTCCAGTAACTTGGGAATAAGTAAAGAGTGTGTGCTGACTCTGAGTCAATTAAGAGCAGACACTTTAAAAATAAATATAAAATAGATACAACTGTCTTTGAAACATAAATTGGCTCAAGTTCCTTGGGCTTTAATGTAACCAGTCCTAGTTTCATCTAAAGGGAATGTGACACTTTTCCATCCTAATCAGCATTGTACCATGTGCTGGAGGAATAATTTCCTAAATAAAATAAGTCTTTCTGACATGTGATCAACCATGTTCATAGCAGCTTTGTTTGTCATATCCAGAAACTGGAAACAACCTAAATGCCCCTCGATTGAAGAATGGATAAAAAAAAAATGTGGTACTTTTACACAATGGAGTTCTACACAGCAGAAAAAAAATGACAGCTTGAATTTTGCAGGAAAATGGATGGAACTAGAAAGCATTATTTTGAGTGAGGTAACCCAGACCCAGAAAGACAGTTATCACATGTACTCACTCATAGGTGGTTTTTAAACATAAGGCAAAGAAAACCAGCCTACAAACCACAATCCCAGAGAAGTTAGACAACAATACGGACACTAAGAGAGACTTACATAGATCTAATCTACATGGGAAGTAGAAAGTATAAAAAGACAAGATCTCCTGAGTAAATTGGGAGCATAGGGACCTCGGGGGAGGGTTGAAGGAGGAAGGGGAGTGGCAGGAAGGGGAGCAGAGAAAAATGTAGAGCTCAATAAATATCATGGAAAAAAATTTTAAAAAATCTTCTGATTCTATCTATATTTTAGTATGAAAATAAGGGATACTAAAGTCACAGTCTGGGTGACTTTAGGAACACAAAGATAATTTAAATAGATTTTGTATGAATCAAAGGAATTGAAAACTAGTTATTACGTATTTTTCAGGTTTTGTATGGAAGTATTACTACCTATTAATCTTTGTATTTTAAAGGGATCTAGCAAAAGAGTAAGGCAGAACTAGACATACTTTCATTTTCCTACCACATTAAAAAGGAAGAACAAAAGACAAGCTTGTTTTGTGACATTTCTCTTGAGCAGAAAGGAAATGTACATTCCTTTAATAATACATAAGACAAATCTTTTGGCAACTTGAGTTCACCCTGAGTGTCATATGCAAACTAAAACCATCTAATTGGCTCCTTGGTTCTGAACACTACTCAACAGAAGAAATGTAGATTTGCTCTGAAGGACAGTGTCTCAAGCTTCAGGACACCTCATGAAGCCAGTCTCAAGTCAGAGAGCTAGGAAATGTCTGCAAAGCTGCTTAGTGCGCAGGTATGATGACCCAGGACCAGTTACTTATCACTCACACAAAAAGCTGAGCGTGATAACATTGTCTTGTTATCCCAGAACTGGATAGGGTGTGAAGATAGAAGACCCCTAGGAATTGTTGATGAGAGAATCTAAATTGAAGAAGTCTAGGTCCAATGTCCCTACAAATAAAGAAAAGAGCAACCAAGGAAGACACTCAGCAGCAGCTTCCCTCATGTGTACATGCACAAATCAACATGTACACATACATGCACAGAAAGCTTCAAGACAAACTGATGACAGCCTGGTAGAATTTAAAACACAGAAGCAATATAAGCAAGACGTCACAAAAAACATCAAAAATTCTGAATGTAAAATCTTTAACAACCTTAAGGCCATCCTTAACATAAATTTAGATCTTCCATAATAGTATAAAGAACACTAAAATAATAAGAACAAAATGAATGAGACAGAAATAAAAGAAATCCCAGAAAGTAAAATAAATTAAAAATAATTATGTTAAATTAGACTTAAAACTGAAGAAAGCATTTAGCATTTATCAAGTGTCAAAAAAGAAATGGAAAGAATGATAGAAGATTAAAGTGCAGGAAAACTTAAGACAGAATTTAGAGGGAAAGAAGAGACACAATAGGAAGAACTTCTCACAACCTGAAAGGGAGAAAATGCAGATTCAAGAAGTCCAATAATTTAAAATTGCTAAGAAATACAGTGTCAAAGTAAATAAAAATATATCTAAAATAAACTCATGTTTAAATACTTGATAGTGGATTTTAAATACCAAACACAAAAGCAATCTTTAAAGTATTCAAAAAGCAATTTGGATTATTAACAAAACAATGATAAAGAGATCAGTAACTGACTTATTTGTGAATCCAACAAAATCTTAGACATAATAATGTTGTACGATAACAACCTAGAATTTATAACCAACAAAAATTGTCTTTTTCAAGAATGAAGGAAGCCAGACATTTTTAAGTGATAAAAGCAGAGCTTTGTGATGGAAAATCCACAAGCAATAAATTCTAGAGAGAGAGAAAAAAGTTTGGGGACAGACGTTGTTAGGTACACACAGACTAATATACTGCAATTATGTGGAGAAGCATTTATAGTTAATCCTTCAGCATAACTGTAAGCTAACTCTCTGGACACCCACCTTTCTTGATATCAGTCACTTAGCTGGTATGAACATGGGTAAACTAATTATTTTCTTCTGTTTTCACCATTTCACAGTGGTGATATTGATGTTACCATGGGATCAAGAAGACGGTAGGGAAAAGCAACAGGGGAGGACTCAGAGAACTACGTAGAATATAGTGAGTGACCTGTTCACTGCAGCACAAAAAGCAACACCAATATTGTCTGAAGTATAAACGACCTTAAAAATCATAAGTTAAAAAAATAGTACCAAAGCCTGGGGAGTTGAAAATATGTTGTTTTGGAGGAAAGAAATAAGATATGAACTAATGTTAAATAAATAGACTCTGCACACTGAAATTTATATAAACTGAAATAATACAGGTACTCTCCCTCCCAACCCCCCAAAAAGAAATATCATGAATAATGTTAAAAAGTAAAGAAAATAAAAGACTACTGAGGATGAAGGCAAATGTGGACTTGTAGATGTTTTTAGACAGAGCATGTCTGTCAGGGGAGTGGAAGTGAGACTTGCATGTGTTTGTTGTGTGTTCTCCTCTCCTGGGATTTTAACTCAAGCAGTGCTTGATTTTCACGGCTGCCGCCTACTGCAGGATACAGAGATGTGGTTCTAATTTTGGCAAGCCCTATTTGTTGGCATTTTTCCGTTTCTCTGTAGCTCAGTCAAAGTAATAGCTTCCTGCTGCTGCAAAAATTGTCCCTTTCCCCTGCCTCTTAAGCTAGGCATGAAGTTATAGTCAGTGTCAAAAGCGCTCTCTGCTACCTGTTCTTTCCCTTGGCTGCTACTAACATATTGTTGTAAAAAGTGACTTTAAAGTTGTTTTTAATGTCCCGCTCTTGCTCTGGCCTTTTGCTCCTGCAGTAACTTCTCATTGTCCTAAGATTTTTTCCAAACACTCCCATGGGGAATAAGGGTGTTAGCGATTCCTGAGCAGGAATAATGTTTTCGAAAATTAAATTCTGCAGCCTCTGCAAGGTGGGAAAACAGACCTATGCTCTAGAAAGGCAGCTTTACCCCAAGTACTGATATGTATAAATTCAATCCTGCAGTTGCCAAGCCCAGGTTAGAAGGACAGCACAAAGCGGGAGTGGGAGCGACTGCTGGAAAATCAGTGAGAGGCCCATATCAAACAATGCTATGGCTGCAGTTTGGGTCCTGTTAAATCGAGCTGATAGCCGCATGATCTTTGCTAGGAATCAGCTTCGAAAACCACTTCCTTAGATTTCACTCTGTAGCTAGTTTTTTTTTTTTTTTTTTTTTTTTTTTTTTTTTTTTTTTAAGTGTAAGAGTGCTAGTTTCTCTGTATATTATAAAAAAAATAAGTACAATATTCTGGTAGAACATTTAAGGAACATCATTTTTTTTTGCTACCAATGAATGTTTCTTGGAGACAATAAAAGCTCTTTCTACAAAAATTATTTTTTAAAAAACCAACAACTGTTTAAACCTTGAATGGCATATATTTTAATATTTTAGAAAATCGTCTCTCCTTTTTTTTTTCTTTCTATCCTTTTGGTTTGCTTGTTCAACAGTCTATATTGTTTGTGGATCTCCTAGACTCCCTCGACCAATACTTTGAAATATGCTGTAGAGTTGAAAATCAACTCTCAAAAAGTTGTCATCTTCCTATTAGGCAATATTAAAATATCTAACTCCAGATGTTTCATTTGTATAAATAAGAAATTATTTCATAATCATAACTGAATTTTGTTAAGGAATTAACACTTCTCCCTTGATGTGTACAACTTGGATGTCAACGCTTTCCATCAGTCAAGATAATCTCAATACATTAATATTCAAGATATGTTAACCTTATAGAGCCAGAGATGGAGAACTAGGAGAGAGGACAGTGAAAGAAAACCCATGCTAGCTAACTTCTGAAATTTAATTTACAAGTAATGTTAAGAAAAAATACATTGATATGTGCTCATAGAGATCAATGTGTTAGCGTTACAAAGGGCATTGCATATGTGTTTGACTTATTCAGTTCTTTCCACATTGGCTTTTAGTTGTTTTCCACACCTGTCTTGGTCTCTGAGGATATAATATTCCCCAGGGCTGGAATGCGGTTTTTGTTTTTATGTGAATTTCCTAGCAGGAAGTTACAACTGGAACAGAGTACCATCTTTTATTTCTTTGTCGCACAGTTTTGATATATAATATAAAACTTACTAAATAGTAAAATAAAACATTAATATTTATTGGTTAGTTTGATCGCAAAGTTATTTTTAAACCTATTAACTAGAATGATGTTTAAATACTATATGCCCGGAAAGCTAAACTATTTGAAATAAACAGATGTAGCAATAGCCTTAATTGTGTGAATTCTAGAAAATTCTGATAAATTATAATGGGTTAAAAGGCTACCTTGAGAAAGTCATCTCAAATACCTTTCAGAAAAAGATAAGAACTAAATTGGCCTTCATGAACTTGAAATAAGGTTTCATTAAATACATTTTTAATCAATAAAATTATGAAGAATGTTTTCTGAGCATATGAGCATAAAACATGAAAATGTAATCAAAGTTTATAGGAAAATAGTTCAATGATTAGAATTTCAACACTTCTTGATTCTCTGCCCATGTACTGTTTTTTAACAATCAAAGGCTTTTCTTTAAAAATAATCTTTTATTTTTGATATTATAATATAATTACAGTATTTACCCTTCCCTTTCCTCCCTCCAAGCTCTCCCATACACATACCCATTCTCCACTCTCCCCCTAACTCATGATGTCCAAGGTTGGCTCCAAAGTAGGATAACAAGTTCTGATGCCGTTCCTTGCCTCTTACTAGATTATGGATCACATATTCAACTTTTGGGCAGATATAGATTGGAGAGCTAAGAGAAATCCAGAATTATTTTTCATGACTCTGAAAAATCGATTTTACTTTTAAAGCAATAAAGTCAAAGATAAATTTATTCTATCTTTGGGTAGGTGAGAAAGCTAAGGTTGGAGAAGACTGTCTCTAAAGAAAATTTTGATCTCTTCTTAAATACTTTTCTCATCAAGTAATGTGAGTGATGAACAACAACTTAAAATCAAATGCCTCTGCTTTGACGAGGGGAATGAAGAACTCTGCCACTGTTTTGGTACTGCTGGTAACAAAAAGATAGAGGAAAAGAAGCAGCACAGGCCCTCTTAGCTGGAAATGTCAGAAGGACACTTTGTTCATTTAATTTACCCTGAGTCCTTAAGCTTCTCCAAACTGTCAAATTTACTACAGCAGCCCATATTTTAAACCAGGCAAGCAGAAGGTCTTTAAAGTCAGCACAGTTTATGGGGAATTTCCTAGTTAAGATAGAATTTTAAAGATGCACCTCTCAAGCGTGTCTGTGGTTAGTCTACTTTAAAAACCTTCCAGGATTTCCGAGGGAAGGAAATTGTTGCTGTCGAAATATTATCTTTCATAGAGTTAGCTTCACTAAAAACAGTAAGAAGTTTTATTCAGTCCATTTTCTAAGGAATTTTGGCAAATTCTACAGGGACGTGCATGTGAATTAGTAATAGTGCTGGACTGAGATGTTATTCTCTTCCTGCTTTGTTTATTGGTACTTAAATTCATTATGAACCCCAAGGAATTTATTTTTAGGCTGCAAAATTGTGACTATTCAAGTTTCATAGAACCTTGAGCACATCTGTCAAGTGACAATTGAGGAAAGTGTAAAAATATGCTAAAATGTGCTGTTAGTATTCTTTTATCTCTACTAGTGATGGGGTGAAAAATAGTTTGAACTGTTTTTGTTTGTTTGGGGGGGGAGGAGGTTCTGTTTCACAAAGCACTTCTTTGGAGATACTTCACCATGAGCCATCTTTGATGTGGAAAAATGACTTCTTACCTGTCTAAAGGGTCCTTGGTGCAGAAGGACCTGCGCTAGGACGTGTCTTTCTGGGCAGGGAAGACTCAGATCTGTACATAAGGAAGGACAACAAACACGTGGAGATAAAGAGCCTGGAGTTGTTGTGACATGAAATCAGCCTTTCCATCTGGTCAATTTGGTAAGCATGTGAGTGTCTCTGCTTTGCCAAATTATGACTAAGAACTAAACAGGAACTTTTGTAGGGCTAAATCTTATGCAGACAAAGGGGCCTTCAGAAGACAATGTGGCATATTTCTAATTAGTTTAAAGTCACTATCGATTAAGATTTTGTTTCCACGATTTTCTCAAAATGACTGACTTAGTCTGTTGGTAAGGAACTTGCAAATTCAAGAACCTTTAAGGTCTTAAGCAAAGATCGGGATGATGATTAAATAATAACAAAATAAATTATGTCTATGACAAAAGAAAGCTGTCCCCCTCCAAGTAGCCATGTTATCTGATTATTATTGCTTGGTCAATACCTTTAATTGACTCAGAGTGTTGAGAATTTAAGAGAAAGCCTGTTTGCTTGAAACCCTGTTTGTAATGCTCAACTGTTATTTTATTCCTACAAGTCAATATTTTTTCTTAATAGCATAAAAGATGATGCAGGAAGAAGCAGAGATGGTCTTGAGAGTGGCTCAAAACTATTTTTCTATACAAACTATAAATCTCAGGCATTTTAATATCATAAACTTTAAAATGCCCTTATCTCTGCTCCCCTTTGCTGTATGTATATAAAGTTAGGTATTTAGGGAAATAAATAAGTAACAGGTAGTGGGAATGTCACTCAGGGCTAGATATTTTGCCCTGTGTGTGTAAGACCCCCATGTTTGATCTCTAGCACTGCAAAAAATGAAGAAAGAAATTAAGAAAGAAAGAAGGAAGGAAGGAAGGAAGGAAGGAAGGTTAACTTTATTCTTGCTTAATCCCTATCATTAGTTTGGATATATTTTCTGACACCCTCCAGATTGTCTCTTTGTTTTTGCTTCCTTTACTGTACAGAGGATTTTCATGTTGCTGTAAACTATTTTTCTGCTAATTCTTCTATTCTGTGTTTTTGGTAATGTATTAAAAATTCAATTTTCTCTTCATTTCCTTTAGCACTTTTAGAGTTTGGGGTATTATTATTTATTATATAAGAATTTCATACATGTCTATAATGTTTCCAGTTATATCTTCCCACTGCATTGGCCCTCCAACTCTCACCCCCTTAAGCACATCCCTGTTTCAACTTTGTGTCCTTGAGTTTCTCACATGATATGAGGCCAATGCTAAAATCAAGAAAACAAAGAACCTAATTAAAAGATGCGACAAGGAACTAACCAGAGGTGTTTTTTGAAAAATATGAAATATAAATGGCTAAAGAAATTTTTATTAGAAAGCATTCAACATCTTTGGGGAAATGTAAATGAATACTATTTTGAGATTACCTCTTACCCACTCAGAATACCTAAGATTAAAAAAATCCAGAAAAATAAAAAAGAATTGATACACATACCAGCATGTAAATGGTGAAAGAAAAACATATGTTTACTGCTGTCGGCAGTCTAAACTTGTGACCACTTGGAGAATAAGTGCAGAGGTTCTTCAAGAAGCTAGAAATACCCCTATCCAGTGATCCAGCTATCCCAGTCTTTGGTATATATCCAAAAGACTCTGTACCTTCCTCTTGAGATACCTTCTTTGTTATTGATTATTTTTCACTCTTTGCCCTTTGGGAAGACCACCACCAAGTTCCCAAATAATCCTACAGAGATTTATTCTTACTTACAGCATGGCATTAGTTTGGTTTATTTCTAGCCAATTTTTCTTAAATTATCCCATCTACCCTTGCCTGTACTGTTGTAGGAGGCCACTAGTTAGCTCCAGGCTGTTCAACCCCCAAATCACACAGAAACCATATTATTTGTAATACTGTTTGGCCAATAGCTTAAGCGTATTTCTAGCTAACTCATATCATAAATTAATCCATCTCCCTTAATCTGTGTATTGCCACCAGGCTGTGGCTTACCAGGTAAAGTTCCGGTGTCTGTCTCTGGTGGGGCTACATGGTTTCTCTCTGACTCCACCTTCTTTCTTCCAGCATTCAGTTTAGTTTTCCCCATGTAGCTCTACTCTGCCCTATCACACAGGCCAAGCCAGCTTCTTTATTCATGAACCAACAAAAGCAGCACATAGACAGAAGGCCCTCCCACATTATGTGGGCTTTTCCATTTCTCTATTCTATATAATCTCTTTCTTTCTTACTCCATTGCTGGTTTATAGCTGTGTGGCCGGCCCCTTGTGTCCTCTCTCCTTATTTTTTTGCTCTTCCCTTCACCTTTTTCTCTTTCAATGTATTCTCTCTACATGACAGCCCCACCTTTCCTCCTGTTGCCTTGCTATTGGCTGTTCATCTTTTCACTAGACCAATCATGTGCTTTAGACAGGCAAAGTAACACTGCTTCCCAGATTTAAACAAATGCAACATATACACAGATGTGTGGGATTCCCCTTTGTATGCTGTCAATACCATTGGTTAAGAAAGAGACTGCTTTGAGCCTATAGCAGAGCAGGGCAGAACAGAGCTAGGCAGAGAAAACTAAACTGAATGCTGGGAGAAAGAAGGTGGAGTCAGGGAGAAGCCATGTAGCCCCGCTGGAGACAGACACTGGAACTTCATGCAGTAAGCCACAGCCTTGTGGTGATATACAGATTAATAGAGAAGGGTTAAATCAAGATGTAAGAGTTAGCCAGAAATACACTTAAGTTATTGGCCAAACAGTATTGCAAATAATATGGTTTCTGAGTGATTATTTCGGGGCTGAGCAGCCAGGAACAAACGAGTTCTGACAACAATTTCCAGCATAAACATCTTAAACTAATATTTTAATTAAAATTAACACATCTTAAAATAATATTTCACAACACTCCTCATCCATGTTCATTACTGCTCTATGAACAGTAAATCTAGGAAATGGAAATAGACTAGATGTTTAGCAACCGAAGAACAAATAATGTAAACATGGTGTGTTGCACAATGGAATAATATACAGCTGTTAAGAAAAATGAAATTAAGAAATTTTCAGGTAAATGGATAGAACTGGAATCAGTTATTCTGACTAAGGAAATATAGACTCTGAAATACAAACATTGTTTTATCTCATTTTTGGATGTTAGATTTGAATCTTAACATATCTGTGTTTCATTTGTAATACTTGCAGAAATCAGAAAATAACTATTAAGCTATTGATTGGGGCAGGGACTTTCAAGAGAGAAGATGTAGAATGCACTAGAATAAAGTGTTAAAAAATGAATAATGGATCATGAAGGGTGAAACTGGAGTTTTGGAGGGGATGGCATATTAGAGGAGGGAATAGAGGGAGAGTTAAATAACAATAGGTACTTCCAAATTTGTCCTTTGGAAACCAACTGCTCAAGATGCCTATGTGTACATTATAAAGGTATGTATACAAAGTATACATATATCTTCTTAGAAGCTAAAACTGAGCCCGTTAAACCATAGTGGGGTAACAATACCTCTACTGAATAACAAAGGCTAATAAATAAAATTGCCGTACCAGAAATGAGTTGCTTCTTTTGGAATTTCTGGTCAATAAAGTCTGAAAGATTCCAAATATTACATGACAATGCTCTTGCTGATACTCTAGAACTTGTTAGTAAGACTCTTTTGCTAAGTATAGCACATATTTGAGTCATAAAACATGGAGAAATATACCTGATATTGACCTAGGCCCACATATATTTTTTAAAAACACTTATTGTAGACTGTATTTTTTCCTTACTTCAGGTTCACAGAATCAACAAAGATCAAATAGACAATACTTGTTTGTGTTCATCTGTTGTTCCTCTATTTTGCTATATCAGTCTATACATTTGTCTGTCTACCAGGATCATACAACTTTGATTGTTTCAGCTTGTGATATAATTTGAAATCAAGAGCTGGCTTAAGGCTTGAGTAATTTAATGTTTTAGTATTTCTTTGTCTACTTAGGGTCAGTTTAGTGGCACATGAATATCAGCTGTTATTTTATTACTTTAAAAATACATTTAGGTGTTGCAATTCGGAATTAAAAGTATCACTTTGAATAGCAAATTCATATTATTTGTGTTTGGTCTGATAAATTAACTATCAAGCTTTGAAAAACATTAGCAATCTTTCCTCTGACATGTATTTATGTTACAAAGGTCCCTTTCAAAGAAGAGTGAAGCAGTTTAAAAAAAACTGTAAATGCTAATGAGATGATCATCTCTCAAATAGCTAGGTCAGGTGGAAACATATTTATAAACTTGACCTCATTTGTTGTACAATGCCACCACAGATTAAGAATCATAGTTTGAGACCCTGTAAAAGAAATATCCTGGTAACTCAACTACATTAGCTCCTTCCTCCTGCTGTAGGAGTGAAGGGAGGGTGAGAAATCAAAATGATGGAAGGTCAACCTGTCCTCAACTATGAAAGATATACTGATAAGCTGTGTAAGCTGAGATTTCACTTAAATCATCACCTCTCCACAATATGAAAAAGGGAAAAGGGAAGGAGTCACCCTTTACAGCAGAGAAACATGTCCTCCTTCACGTTTTCTGCCAGAAAGAGTAGTTTTGTTTTAGATTTATGGATTTACAATCTTCATGTTCTTATGGACGTGGAAGAATGGGCTATTCATAAGTTCCTAGAGAAACTAAAGATGAGCCAATATTTCTTTCAGTATTTTCAGCAGTTCTCCATGACTAAAATTGTTAGAGAAACTAGGCTTAATCACAGGATTTCTAAGGGGTCACAAAGTACTCCAGAATTGGCAAACAAAATACGGATGGTGTCAGGGATGCACATAGTTAAATGTAGTCAAGGCAGGACCCTGTGTTTCTGGAGAATCTATCTTCTCAAAAATTCTCTAAAACAATGGGTAGGTATCTGTGAAGGATTAAAGGACTCTCATGAATGTAGAAGCTGAGAATACTTGGTTTCCAAAAAGCTAATTCCCATTGTCTTTTTGTGTTTCTATGTCTCTCTTTGTCTTCATCTTCTCAATGCCTCTCTTTCAAATTAGTATTACCTTAAAAACTTCCACCAAGAAAAGGTGCCCCCATCCACCCAACAATGCTTGAGAGAGGTAGGAGAAATGGCCCAGAGGTCACAAGAGTGGGAGAATGGTCCCTGACCCTCAGCAACTGAAACACTACAGAGAGCAGGCTCTGTACCTCACCTGGGCAACACAATAGAGCCAAGCCTGTTGGTAGACGTGTGGATGAGGCAACTCTGAAATTGTAAGCATAGCCGAGCTGTCCCCGCTACTCGTCTGTCATATGATGATATGGGTGGGAGAGAGATACCCCCATTACACCCACTTATTACTGTGAACAACAGAGCGAGATGACTTAGATACATAGCTACAGTCATCAGATGGCCATGTTCTAACCCTTTCTCAGGGTTCTTTTGGATAACTATAGAAACTTTAGCTATCTATAGTTATAGATAACTATAGAAGAATCAGTTCAAGACATTGCTGATGAAATGAAGTGTTAAATAAATGTTTAATATGGCTCCTGTTTCATACTTCTCACTTTCATTAAGTCTGGAACAAATTTCTGACGGTAAATACTGGATAAAATTAATATCCTAGTAAAGAACTTGAGTATTTCAAAGGGAGAACTCTAGTGAACATTTTTATTTCTATAATTGACTATGAAGGTAAGTTCTACAAAGGTATTTTTTTTCCATCTAAAAATTTTGGCAAATATTTGTGAATGAGGGATGTACATTCTTTTATCATTATTATTTTTACTTTTCTCATAGTCGATCTAAATACCCTAGTGATTAATAATGGGGAAATTTCCAGAATCTTTTGATAGTACTTATCATCTCAAGACATTTGATGCCAGTCTGTTGATCTCATCAACTGCTTATTTATAAATGGAAAGCAAAGTTTAAAGAGGGAGTGGTAGTAAAAGTCAAACTCCCCAACTGATATAAAAACTCATTCGATGCCAGTGAAATGCCTCAGAGGGTAATGTGTGTAGATGCCAAACCTGACAAGTTGAGTTCCGTGTACAGCAGCCACATAGTAGATTGGAACAACTAGCTCCTAAAAGGTTGTTCTCTGACTTACACAGCACATGCTTATCCACAAACATGCATGCCCATAAGCAAACATACAAACAACAAGCAAATGAATAAATAAAAAGAAGGTAAGGTTTAGTTGAGATTTTTGAACCTTTTAAATTACTTGTTTAAACTTTTCAAATAAATTTTACACCCAGAATTTGGTGTAGGAACATTATGTTATCATAAATTTTGTAAAAATCACAAAGGAAATTTATTGGCTGTTTCTTAACAAAACTTGTTTTATAATCTAAGAAACACCAATGATACACCATCAATAACCCTTAAGGAATTTGAGAGATAGAAGATATTAAAGTATTTTCAGCTAAACAGTTGTTCTGCCATTTGTCACCCATATTAGCAGGGGGCCCAGGACACTAGAAAACTGATGTTCTTGCTTATGATTGCATGTCCGAGTAGTTCCTTTGTTCCTAAGTTACATGGAGTACTGGGTATTACTGCAGACAATGCCACAGATGCAATAGTTTTGCACGACTGAGAACATACACACATCTCAATCTTTTATAATGGACAAAAGCAAACCAGACCTTAATCTGAAAGAATGATTTACCTTCATTACCAGGAACAGTAAGAAACTATGTCCGTTGTTCCAGATGGTGTCACCATAGTTTTCAAAGCTGTTCACTTGCAGACATCTTTCAGAAGGTAGCCTAGATATAGTGGCTAATTATGGTTCTGTTTGCGAGATGTTCAGAAACATGAGCGGCAGAGCTGAGGAAATAGCTCAGTTGGTCGGGGTGCAGCAGATGAGCTTGTCATCGTGCTGCTGAGGAGAAATAGGAGGATCCCTGTGACTTGAGGCTACTCTATTGAATCTCAAACTCAAAGTCAGAGAGAAACACTATCTTGAGGAAAAAAAAGGGAGCATGATTGAGAAAGAGCCCATGTGTCACACTATGGCCGCTACATCCATGCACATGAATGTCCACGTGAGTGCCCGTGTCTGTGTGTATGTGTGCACATTTTTCCAAGTAAATTATCATTTTGAATCAAATCATCAGTGACAACAAAGGAATATCTTTTAATAACCATGGCCATAATAAAAATAGAATTGTACATTTCTTATCAATTCATTGTAATCTATGATTAACTTCTTATTAGGTCATTCATTATTTCAAAGGGATATATTAGATTAAGTAGTCAAAATTAGTTGTTATAATTAATCTAGTTTTTAATATTGAGGCAACTCCCAGAATCTCTAGATTGTTCATATCATCTGACTATCTCTGATGTCAAGGTACTGATTTAACAGACAGCTAATTTATAGAAGGTCAGCATGATTTTCAGTAGACCTTCCTTTATGGTCATTTGGAGATCAACAATTTTTAACCCTGATAGCTATAAAATCTCTTCATATCAACGCACAGGATAGTGCATAAATGGCTAAAGGGAAATGTATTTAAGGGACAAGAAATTTTGCCTGCCACACTAGCACTTCATAACCCTCTGAAGAGGCATAGCTGTCACTATCATGATTTGTATTTATGAATGATTTACTACATACTTACCTTATCCTTCTTCCATTGATAACTTTCTTACCAAGGAAGCTAAGTTGTTCTTTTTATCCTCAGAGACATGACAGTCTGCACTACCAGGTGGTCCATTCTTGTCTCCCAGTGACATAAACTATAATAATTCAACTGTATCTATTTTTTCTGGTTGAATTCCCAATACTGTGTATTTTATTTGTTGTGTTGGATATTTTGTATTTTTTACTAATTTAATTGAGCTATACATTTTTCTCTGCTCCCCTCCCTTTCTCTTCCCTCCTCTTCAACCCTCTCCTGTGGTTCCCAGGCTCGCAATTTACTCAGGAGATTCTGTCTTTTTTTCTACTTCCCATGTGGATTAGATCCATATATGTCTCTCCTAGGGTCCTCATTATTGTCTAGGTTTTTTGGGATTATGATTTGTAGGCTGTTTTTCTTTGCTTTATGTTTAAAAACCACTTATGAGTGAGTACATATGATAATTGTCTTTCTGGATCTGAGTTACCTCACTCAAAACAATGTTTTCTAGCTCCATTCATTTGCCTGCAAATTTCAAGGTGTCATTATTTTTTCTGCTGTGTAGTATTCCATTGTGTAATAACTGGATATCAACATGTAGAAGAATGAAAATAGATCCATATCTATCACCATGAACAAAACTCCAGTCCAAATGGATCAAAGACCTCAACAAGCCAGCCACACTGAACCTCATAGAGGAATTGGGAAGTACACTTGAATGCATTGGTGCAGGAGACCACTTTCTAAATAGAATCCTAGTAGCTCAGACACTGAGAGAAACATTAATAAATGGGACCTCCTGAAACTAAAAAGCTTCTGTAAAGCAAAGGACACAGTCAATAAGACAAAATGGCAGCCTGCAGAATGGGAAAAGATCTTCACCAACCCCACATCAGAAAGAGGACTGATCTTCAAAATATACAAAGAACTCAAGAAATTGGTCATAAAAGAAAAAAAATCCAATAAAAAATGGAGTACAGACCTAAACAGAGAACTCTCAATGGATGAATCTAAAATGGCTGAAAGACACTTAAGGAAATTTTCAACATCTTTAGCCATCAGAGAAATGCAAATCAGAACAACTCTGAGATTCCACCTCACACCTGTAAGAATGGCCAAGATCAAGAACACTGGTGACAACTTATGCTGGGGAGGTTGTGGAGTAAAGGGAATACTTCTGCATTGCTGGTGGGAATGCAAGCTGGTACAGCCCCTTTGGATATCAGTATGGTGATTTCTCAGAAAATTAGGAAACAACCTTCCTCAAGACACAGCAATACCACTTTTGGGTACATACCCAAAGATTGCACAATTATACCACAAGGACATATGCTCAGCTATGTTCACAACAGCATTGTTTGTCATAGCCAGAATCTGGAGACAACCTAAAATGCCCATTGACCAAAGAAATGATAAGGAAAATGTGGTACAACTGTATCTGTATTATTTTAGGGAAGTTGTAAAATGTCTAACAGTGCACAAAAACATGTGATACCATCCCCAGAGTCCTATGTCAGGCACTTAGAAAAATAATAACTGGAGAGATAGTTCAGATGCTAACATGTTTGGCTCATAGGCATGAGGACCTGAGTTTGATCAATAGAATTCATTTAAAGAAAGCTATCTGTGGCAGAAAATGCTTATAATTCCAGTTCTGTGGAGCATGAAACATCCAGATCTTCAGGTCTCTTTAGCCAGCCAGCTCTAAAGCCTGCATGACAAGTTCCAAACCAGTGAGAGACATTGTCTAATAAACAAGCAAGCAAGCATGCAAACAAATAAAATTGTAGGCAGCATATGAGGTTACCAAGTGGCTTTTTTGAGTATACTTAATCCGCACTATATCCTCCGAGGCTCACAGAGCTCTGTGTCTCAGCCGCCTTGAGTCCATCAGGTCAGGTTTTCCTATAATTAACAAGTAATGGACAGAGATGAATATTTTACCAGTTGCTTCAAGCTAATGTAAGTCAGTCATTTACGACAGAAGGGTAGCCAGCAAAAACAGTGTGAGTAGGAATCAGCAGCATCTGCAGAGACTCAACACAGCCTCACAATAAGAATGTCTGCTAATTCTTACCATTCTCACACGTATACTACATTTCATTAATAAAAAAAAAATAAGGTAGCTCAGACAATACATTCCGCCATCTTTGATGAAATGTCACCTCTCGGGTCTTTGTAAGTTATTTAATATCATCCTGCCCAAAATATGACTGGACACTGACTTTAGTGTCTTAGATGTGGGATGCAGTTACTCCTGTATTCAGTGTTCTCCAGTACAGTACCTGGATATCAACACATCCGGCAACCATGTCTTGCCTTCCCTTTCCATGGAAACTGAGAAGATTAACTGTAGTCTCACGTCCAGTTATTCAGGGCAGCTATTTCCTTAAATATTTTACAAAGCCTCTACATGTTAATGCTCTTTTCAGCAAAAGAAAACTCAGCTATGAGGATGCTAATAAATAAGGTATTAATTTTACAAAACAGAGAAATTCAGTGTGGAAAGTTCATTAACATAATTAGGCAAGGCTTGTGTTAATCAGAGACAGAAATAATGAAAATGTCTTGAGTGGGATATACTATCCAACAGCTCTTGGACAATAATGTGTTTTAATAGATTTTGACCTATTATTTTCTGAGTGAAGTCACTGACTGAATGTAGTACCCCACTTAAGCTTACTTCTGAATATTACAGTCCCCAGACAGAAGTATTTTAGAATAAAACACTGCTGTGCCACATCTACTTTCAAGTGGCATGCATTTAAGTGACTATATGCTACGTCCAGCTCTTCAATGAAATGTAGGTGTAGTTCCTAGAGTCCCATTATACGGGATTCAGAATATAATACCAGGGAATCATTTTCCCATCTGCCTTTTTACATCTGCTATAAAACTATAGGTAAGATCCCACTCACCTCAGACTTCTTTGTTCCTGTTTGGTGGAAATGCTGATCTCTCTCTCTTACAATCCCAGGACTTCATCTCTCTCTCTCTCTCTCTCTCTCTCTCTCTCTCTCTCTCTCTCTCTCTCACTCTCTCTCTCTCTTTTCAAGTGAACATTTTAGAACACCAGGACAAACAGTGGCTTCTGAGGCAAAGGAATAAAGGAATCTTAGAAATTTTAATAGATCAGAGGAATAAACAGAACCCCACAGCAAACAACATATCAAATTGCTGTGCCAAAAGTAAGTTTATATTGGAGAAGGAAGTTGAAGTTGTTTCTTTGATTTTGGCCACTAACCCTGTGTTGGTCTGTGACCAGAAATAGAGAGTAACAGACTGAGGTAAAACTTGGCTCCTAAGATCCTCCACTGCAACATAGTGTAACTGGCTCCTGGACACCTCCACTGTAAGAGAGTAAATGGCTCCTGTCCATCTCCACCATAACAGAGTGTATGTGGACCCCATCTGAAGACAAAGTGTGAGGAAAGACAGACATTTCTGAAGCAGAATTTGCACACACACACACACATATGGTATGGTTTGCCCATGCACATTTCCCTGTAGGAAACTCTAAGATAACTCTGGTTAGAAAGTTGCCATGGTTCCCTTCTGTTGTCTCATTAGTACTGTGTAAAGGGTTGTTTGCTCAAACCAAATTATGGTTTATGATAAGACATCTCATGAAAGACCAATGCAGTCTGCTGTCTTAGTTAGGGTTCCTATTGCTGTGAAGAGACAACATGACCACAGCAACTCTTATAAAAACAACAACAACATTTAATTGGATGGCTTACAGTTTCAGAGGTTTATTCTATTACTATCATGTCAGGACATGACAGCATACAGGCAGACATGGTGCTGGAGAAGGAGTTGAGAGTGGAGAAGGAGCTACATCTTGATCATCAGGCAATAGGAAATAAATTGAAACACTGGATGTGGCTGGAGCATATATGAGACCTCAAAGCCCACCTCCACAGCGACATACTTCCTCCAAGAAGGCTATATTTACTACAACAAAGCCACACCCACACCTCCTAATATGCCATTCCCTATGAGCTTCTTGGGACCAAATACATTAAAAGTACCACACCTACTTTTACCCATCAAACAGGAAACTTCCTTCTTTCCTTTATGGATTCAACTCACATACTAACTCCTCAGGAAACCTTTTCAGATTTGTTATGATTTTTTCATTTTGTCACTAATGAACCATATAAATATTTCTTAGTATGTAACTCACCAAAATATCTCATAAGTCAATATTAGTTTATCTATTACCTAACTAAATAGGTTGATCAAAATTTTATACATAATTTTTAGTTCGATTTCTAGCACACAGCATGCAATGGAAATACCCTTTAAATGAACAATTGCTCATCAAATGTCAAAAGTCTAGAACTCAATTGGAAGAGAGATATGGGAATAGGCCGATAAACATCTTGTAGTTAGAAAGAACATATTTTCTTCTAAAAATGGTGCTTATTAAGAATGAATGGTGAAGTAGGTATGAATAAGATTATAACTGTGGGCAGAGAACACCAGGGAATTTAATTTCTTTCTTTCTTTTATTCAAGACAGGGTTCCTCTATAGCTTTGGATCCTTTCCTGGACCTCTCTGTAGACCAGGCTGGCTTCAAACTCACAGAGATCCGTCTTTGCCTTCGAAGTGTTGGGATTAAAGGCATGAACCACCACCTTCTGGAAAGAAATTAATTTCTTTTGTTTGTAAATTTCAAGATATGGCCAGGTATGGTGGCACATGCCTTTAATCTCAGCACTTGGGAGGGAGAGGTCAGCAGATCTCAGTGAGCTGAGTTCTCAGTGGCTAGCCTGGTCTACAAAGCAAGTTCCAGAACAGCCATGGATGCTACACAGAGAAACCCTATCTTGAAAAAAATGCAAAGTAGGAAACACAGTGGGTGGAGAAGAGTATTTAAAAGATTAAAATGTTAAAGGTTATTATAGGTCTAAAATAAATGACACAGGTCTGAACAAAATTAATTTTTTAATATCATGCAGTTGGATATTATTAATTTTTTAGGAGGTAATGCAACATTGCTTAGTCAGTTGAAACATGCATAAGTATGGTTGTGTGTCAATTAGGGAAAATGCTATAACTTTTACTCTTAAAACATTCTTCAGAAAATAATTTCTATTACCACATAGTCACAATTCATGGACATTTAAGGAAAGCATGGGAGTGATTTATCCTTCATTCTAGTAACCAGCATGTAGAATTTAGATTGTAGCAGCAGTCAAATAAGGTGAGGCAATGCTAGTAGTGAAACAGAAGATAGAACTACAGTGGTGAAGAAGGCTGCCCTACAAAAGAGGGATCCTCCAAAGAAAATGGGGGAAAGGGATTGGTTTTTGTTTGAAAGACTGATGCAAGTTAAAATTTAATACCAAAAAAAAACAGTTTGAGATAATTTTAACACTAACGCTTTTAATGTTGGAGAATTTTGTACATGCATGCAATGTGTTTTGATCAAGTCAAATCCTCAATCTCTCTGTTCTGTTCTTTCCCTCTTCATTTTTTATTTCTTTTTTCAACCTAACATTGCCAGCATGTATATGGGGGAGGGGTAGAGGTGGAGTAGTGTCAGTACCTGGAGAATGGGTAGTCTCTGAGGAGTTATATCCTGGAAGAAAGTTGACTCCCCCTTCTCAGCAGCCATCAGTTAGTAATAGCTCCTCAGATGGGGTGGGACTTCATAACCACTGTTTCCTTCCACGTTGAGATTTTATCTGGTTTGATCTTGTACAGGTCTTGTTCATGCTGTCACAAATGCTTCGAGTTGATACTAGGATCTGCTCTGGTGTATCCTGAAAAGAACTGATCCACTGTAATTATCTACTCTCTCTGGGTCTAACATTTTTGCCACCTCTCCTGCTACGATTCCCAAACTTGGCAAGAGTAGATATTGAAGTAGGTGTCACATCGGAGCTGAGTGCTCTCAAGTCTCTTAGATTCTTCATGTTGACTAATTGTGAGTCTCTGTGTCAGCTGCCATGTGCTGCAAAAAGACTCCTCTCTGGTTAAGGTGGAAAGATGAATTAATCTGGAGAGAGGTGGGACACACAGGACACATGGTCCTCCAGTGACAGGATTTGAGATCTATAAAGTAAACATAATACATATTTTTATGTAAAATTGGGTAATCACATGATTGTTTTGCATAACTTTTGAATTATATAGTCCTCAAGTGGCATGGTTTGAGGACAATAAGGTAAACATAATACTATTTTTTAATATAAAATTGGGTAAGCAAAGGATTATTTTGCTTAACTTTGGAACTATGTTTTACTCTAGATATAGGAACTTTTTATCAAGGAATAAGTGTTTCTCATAACTCTTCATGCTGGAAAATGTGATTGATAAGCATTACTAAATATTTCTTTTCACTGTTAAGGGAGAAGTAACCAAGGAAATTCATTTTTAGAATTACAAACACCTGGGTAATCTAGACTAAGACTCCACCTTTTGCTTAGGTTGAAAGTTGAAAAATGAAATGCTGTTGTCTTGTGAAGAAAGTCGAAAGTTATTCTTAGTTTCATCCCTTGATACTGATGAAATATGATTAATTATTACCAGAGATTAAAAGAAACTAGAAAAATCACAGTTTAAAAATTTTTTCTTCACTTTCTATATTCCAGAAATCGTTAGAATATGTTACAATCTGTATGATTTTTGGAATGTTTCTCACTTAAAAAAATCCTTATATGTTTAAGTTATTTTTCGTGATCTATTCTTGAATTATCTCTGTCACACACACACACACACACACACACACACACGCATACATGCACACAAGGTTGTTCTTCCTAAACATCACACATCTCTGAGACCCCCCACTCACTCTGTGTGTGTGTGTGTGTGTCTGTCTGTCTGTCTGTCTCTCCTCTCTCTCCCTCTTTCCCAATAACTTAAGCAAGGTTACCAGTCTAATGATTGACCAATGTCTTTTCTAGTAAATGATCAGAGCAAAGATATAAACCCATAACTCTGTGATTCCAAACCCATGGGCTCATCCCACTGACTAGGAGTCTTAAGATTCAGTACCCAGTAAAAATTTTGGAGTCATTGATTATTCCCCATAGCACTGCAATTTGTATGGGATACATCTATCATATTTATCTCAACAGTTAATGTTAAGTTAATTAACTTATCTCAAGAGTTAATGTTGACTTTAGAAAATCTTAACAGGTAAAGTGAAAAACTCTTAAATGTTAAAAACATTTTATATATCAAATAATTTATGAAATAAAATGTTTTCTGGAGAAATTTACATTTTCAAAGGCAATAAGATGTGAAAAGGATAGTATGATAGTCTAATTGTGAAGATGTCTCTAATGGATGGTTTAATTGAAAACAGATGTCCTGTCAGATGTGCTTCCATATTTAATCTGCTGCAATGTGTTGTTTTGGTGGAAATGTATGTAGAAAATTTGGCTTCACATAGATATTAAGTAGGGAATTGAAGGAGTGCACTAGCATTATTTTCAAAGAGTTATAAATGTCCTTAGTACTTAGTTATAAATGTCCAAACCCACAAGTAACAATTTCAGCAGATTAACTGAATCTTATCATGGAAATTAAATGAATAGAACATCTTGCTTTATCAAAATCCATTTTTCCATTTGCCATTTGATGAATTTTTACCCATAAATTACTTTTAGTAACATTGTACCAGTTATTACAAAATTATTTCAAAGAATTAGTAGATGTTTCATTTACTAACACATTTCCACTAGACTACTAGATCATGTGCATTCATTCTTTACTCTTTATGCTTTGTGTACATAGTAGAGATTTTAATCTTGTGGTCACCACGGAGCTGATATAAAACATCTACCATTCTATTCTAAGTTGATTAAAACTTTCATTACATAAATATAAACTAGACTTTGTCAAGGGTGGTAGAGCATGCCTCTAATCACAACACTTGAGAGGTTGAGGAAAGAGGTGAGATCCAGTCTAGCCTTTGAGACACAGTAAGTTCTAGGCTAAGTTGAGCTACATAAGATTCTGAAAATAAAACAAAATGAAAAGAATAGTGCCAATGAGATTGCTCTGTGGGCACCAGCATTTGCTACCCACAATGATGACTTGTGCTTGATCCTTGGAACCTACAGGGTTAGATAACTGAACTGACTCTCACAAATTGTTCTGTCCATATGTATGACATGACACATGTGTATATACTCATACATACACACACATATGCTGTGGGAGCTCCTTCCACTCCTTCGGCCAATAGCCTTTGCACAGTGACCCTTTGTCCTAGGGAAGCTGGGAACACAATTGGCCTCTCTTGCAGCGGCTGTGTCATGACCCCCTGCATCGGGTCAGAGCAGATCAGCAGGGTGGGCATGCCTGGGGTGGGCCATGCTGTTTATCAGCCCTAGAAGCTCCCTGGGTTGTCTCTCTCTGTGTACTACATCTCACCTTTCAAGTGAGATTTTAAAACAGGATTTGTTGTGACACCATTGCAGTGGTTCCAGTGGCGACTCAGAAACAGCGCCATCTGCTGGTTAACAGGTGAAATGGAAGCTTTCATTTTTAATGGGTCTCTTGCCACAGTTTTTGCTGCCACTATGGAAGAAATCACAACAGGCCTATATGCCTATAGATATACCTCAATTTCCTGGTTATTAGGTTTCAGTTTCCTTCTTCACATTATATCATTATGGAAGTATATGGCATAATTGATAGGATTAATACCATGATAGGCAAAATTGACTCCATATCCAAGGGTACTAGGAACTTACCTGAGAGGGTCCAGGCTATTGAATTTGACATTCAGAAGTTATTGTGGGGTTTTGATAAGGTAACAAACGGAATATACCTCCAGGATGGCAATTTACACACTGTTTGGGAGCATTTCAAGGAGGAGATGTTATATTTGAAAGGAAACATTAAGACCTTGGAATCACAGATGCAGAAAGGGGACCAGAAAATTGATACTGTAGGGAAATCACTAGAAATATTTGCAGGTCAAGAGATTCAGGCTTTACGAAAGATTATGATTAAGAGATTTGAAATGATTGAGGAAATTATCTGAGCTGATGAAAAGGGTGAGAAGACACAAGGGCAGGATAAACTATCACCACCAGCTGTCAGAACTGGTTTACCCAGGATTTTAGTGGCATACCCTGTGATTTACTCTGACAAAGCATCAACTTCTAAAGGCTCTAAGGGAGCCAAAGAAGCTAGATGGATGCTGGTAGGAATAAATGGCCTAAAAGAAATTAAGCAAGCCGTCGTTAATTATGGCTTGCACGCTACATTTGTTAAGGAAATGATAAGAATTGGGCTTCTAATGTCAGGGCTATGCCCTGTGATTTCTCACAGTTAGCATCCATGATGTTGGAAGATGGACCTTCCTTGATGTTTGGAATTTATTTCAGAGAAGAATCCAAACATATGGAACAGCAAGGGAGAGCAAAGGGTGTGGAGGTTCCACAGGATCAAATTTAGAAAACATCTTTGTTTTTCTTCATATATATCATACCTTTCATTGAATATATATATATCTCTGTATATGTCTATATAATTAATGTTTAAGTTTTCCACAATGAACAATGAATTTTCCTGCAGTAATCTTTGAAGTTTCCAGGAAGAAGGTGGGGCCCTATAACAACAACTCCACCTGGTTGATATAATGTCATGATACTGATAGCTCTACTGCAAGACCTGTTTTGGGTACCAGTTGCACAAGATGCTTCCAACTTGGTTAGCTGAAATGGTGCACATCTTTTACAACATTCTGGCCAGACCTCCACAAAATACTCAGAGACTATTTGCAATCTTACCAGACATTAATCTTGAAATTTTACCATCATTTTACTTTCACAGGATCCCCTAGAAAGTATATTGCCTCCATGACAGCTGGAAGTAATTTTAGAGGACGGTGTCCCCTCTCCTAGCAAAGTTTGTCCTCAGGCTTAGGGACATCATTTAGGGGTTGATTATAACTGGTATATGGTTGAGGGTTGGGGGAGGAATTTTATAAGCTCAGGGATCTTTTTGAAAAAAAAGAGGGAAAATTGGATGCTGGGATAATAGATTGGTATTTGTGAGTTATTGTTTATAGATAATTACATTGACATAGATTTTTGTATATGGATACAAAGTTAAATTATATTGAATATTGTATGCATACATGCTTCTACCTCTGTTTAAAACATTTTTATGTATTGATATATATATTTACCATATTGCAGTGTACATTTCTACCTCTGATTAAGATACTTATATATTGTTTATGTATTGATATATATATTTTCCATATTGCAGTATATACTTGTACATTGTTTACATTTGGAGGTCATTGTTCTCATTTATTGCACAGTTGTTTATTGTCTTAGTCTTTAAGTTAGATACATATTAAGAATTATAGATCAATAGTCATCTATGTTTCTCACATTTATAGTTAGAATAATCGGGGTTTTTAGATACATAGAGATTATATTCTGTATAAATAAATAATCTTCAACCTCTTCAAAGAGCTGTAGAAAAGGGCATTTAATCTAACTTAGAGTTCTGTGATAGTGAGACACAATCGCTCTTGGCAATACTGATGTATTTCTGAGATATTGTTGAGCACCAAAGACACTCCATTTGGAGCTTGTCTTCTTCTTGGCAAAACTGGCCTCTGGGCAAGGAACTGCCCATACCTCAACCACTAACAAAATACATAGTATTCAGAAATGGATAAGCAGAACTGTCAAATCTTGCCAAGACAGGGTACAGTTTTGAAAAATTTCTTGCCTTTAAAAATAATCTGTCAATTATTCTAGGCCTTAGCCAAATCTGGTTACTTCAATACTGCAAACGTGACTTGGGTGATTGCCCAGGTAGCCAGTTGTCTCTGTGATTTGTTGCATGCTTTGGAAGTTGTTTGATTGTGCTTCCTAATTACTCGGGTAACATTATTTCCCTTCTTGGATCTTTGATGGGGTTGAAGACTAGATAAATGTAGTTACTTTCCTCTCATGACTTGGCCAATTTATTTATTATGCAAGACTTAAGCTAGTTAGAAGAGGATATTTGTTTTTATTGTATATAATTTTGTAGTAGGTTTATAACTCTCTTGCTTAAAATAAGGGGGAGGTGCTGCAGGAGCTCCTTCTGCTCCTTCAGCCAATAGCCTTTAAGATGTCAGCCCAATTGTGGGTGGTCTATTTGGCTTGAAAAAGCAGTGGTAGCTGTGTGTTCCCTCTCTTGCTTCAGAACCCACTTCCAGATACCAGGTTCTTTTCCTGGTTGGGAGAGGACAATGATCTGTAAATTTTTCCCTTTAAGTAAATAACCATTTTATTAATCATAATTCTAGACTGGTATGGATTTGTTTTGTGACTTACTCTTTTACACATAATGTAAGTAAGTATAAAAACTAACAAATTTTATACTTTTACTTCTGTATCACATTGTATGCTGTTAGTGTAATCTTTTGAGTATCCATTTAAAGTTATTGTAACTACAGTTATTTGGGACATATTTCTCTTAATCTTTACATTGGAGTTAAGATGACTTACTCAGAAAAATTACATTAGAGAATTCTGAATTTAAATGTATTTTTACCAGTAGTTTTATGCATGCATATCTTTTCACAGTGCTATATAACACTCTTTAAAGGAAGAACTTCCTTTAACATCTCCTATAAGGTGGGTTGTTGTTTTCTACATATACTTTTATCTCTGATTCACTTCTGAAGGACTGATTAGGACTGATTTTCAAGGTGTAATATTATTGGTTGGTCTTTTGGTTGTTCTTACTGCTTCAATATTTTTTAATTTATCATTTAAAGCTTTCTTAACTTTTTATTATTATTATTATTTTTTGCTAAAATGTCTGTTCCTAGCCTAGCAGAGGTCCTCTTGTATATAAAGTTTAGTCATTGTCCAACTGTTGCAGTATGTTTTCTTTGGACTTTGGGCAATTGTGTTATATTGTGTCTGAATATGCTTTTTGAGTTTATCTTCTTGAAATCCTTTGTATTTTATGACCTTGAATATTCATGCCAAACAAAAGACTCATGACATATTTAGCTAATATATCTGTAAATAAACAGTTTTCTTCTTTCTCTTTTTCTTCCAGGTCTCACATAGTTTGTGTTTTTATAGAATTAATGTTATTTTATAGGTACTGTACTTCAATTTTTCTCATTCTTTTTTAATTTTCTTCTTTTCATAGTCACTTTCCAAATCAAGTGTGAATTTTTTTTCTTCTACATAATCATTTACTACTATAGCTTCCAAGTGAATTTTGAAGTTCTGTGACTATATTACTTATTCCAGAATTTCTGTGGGTTTATATGCTTCTATTTCTTCTTATATTTATAATTTTAGAGATGCATTGTTTCCTAATTTTAATAAGCTATGTTGTCTTTCATTTGATTGAGCATTTCAAAATTAAATGATCATTTTATAATCTTTTCATATAGCTTATAAACTTTCACTGGGGGGGGTCAGTTATGAAGCTAATGTTCCCTTTCTTATTGTCACGATTGTCTGAGTCTTATTTTTTCTTTAGAGTCTTACACTGGCACCTAGTGTTTCAGAGAACATATTCCTCTTCTGACCCTTTGTTTTACATAGACAGAGATATTTTATTTGCTTCCAAGCTGATAAAATTGATTCAAAAATCACAACTGAGATAGATAGAGCTGGGTATTGAGATTTCTGTTCAGTCCACAGAGTAGTTCATCATTGTTAGGTCTATCTTGGGATATCCAGTTGTTGGAGATGCCATCTGGTACCAAAGTAGCTTTATTAGTAGATTTGTCACTGAGATGAAGATCTATTTCTGGGTCCACAGACAGTGAGTCTGTTAATAGATACACAGATAACTATGGCTTCCTCCACATCCTGAGAGGACTTTGACTAAGTCAACGATTGGTTCTCTAGGATGACAGTACTGACATCACTTCAGCTAAGAGGACAGTGCCAAATCACTGAGTACTTTAGGACAAAAAGCAAAGACCAACATTTGAAGGATGAACCTTGAGTTCATGGATGATATCACCACTTTCTTGTCCATAGGCAAGCATGATTATTCTCAGACCACAGCAAGAGGCTGGTGCTATGCTACTGAACTGTTTCAATGTCCACAGTAGGACGAACTCCAGCAGGCCTACCTGCAAGAGTACAAGGGTGATGTCCTTCCAAGTCCAGCTGCAGGTATTGCTACATTCAGCCTACAGCTGGACATGGCTGAAGCTAAATGGTGTGGTTATTTTAATATTGCCATAGGGCTGAGGTTGACTGTCCTGCTTCTATGATCACAGACTGACTTTTATCAAGATAGCAAATGCTGTCCTCAGGTTATTTTAAATATAGATGACATTAGTATAAATTATATATGTGAAAATTGTTTCTTCATGATGTACCTTCCCTTTAACACCCTATTTGAATTGGACATATTCAAAGTGCTTATTATTTCAATAAGAATCAGATTCAAAGTATTTATTATACAGTAAAATCTAAAATGAGTACTTGGAATATACATTAACTACACAGACACAGACACACACACACACACACACACACACACACACACCAAAGTGAATGCCTCCTGTTACAACACATAGAGTACAGTACATGCAGCCTCATCTTCTTAAAACATGAAGTATAGCACCCAAAGTGCATGAACCCAGAAGGCATTTGGGTGTGATTACAGCCTTTCCTCACTCAGTTTTCTGCAATTAATGAAAGAATTATCTTTCAGAACAAGGTTTCGTTTTTTTCTATATCCACCTAGATATAACTTTTTGGTGCCAGGAACATCTCTTTTGTTCTCCATCTTATGCTTTTTTTTCCAAGTGAGGCTTATTTATTTTTCTTCTTTCTCATTATTTCTCACAAAGGTATAAATTCTGCCTTTGATAGATGGCCTTTCTAAATTTCCAGCTTCAAGGTTAGTGTCTACATTGTGGGATGTGACCGGTCTCTTTTTAGTGTGCAGCTGGACAGAGGATATTTGTGAAAATAGCTTTCCAGAAGGAAAGTGAAAATCAAAGACGATCTCAAAGATTGATTTTATTATGCTTTGTAACAACTACAAAATATTTGGATGCCTGCTCTTGGCATGGTAAATTTCCAATAGCTTTTAAGTTGTTCTAAATAAACACTCTGCAAGCTTTAGAATTTTGTCATCTTTGAACAGGATGTAAATTACATCAGCCACATTAACAAACCACCATATGGTCAGGGCTTCAGAGGAATCAGACAGGAGCCAAGGACCCTCCTGGCAGAGTAGGCATAAAGGAAGTTGGAGACCGCAACCCTCAGAGAAATTTGATAACTTTCATATCTTTGCTGTACTGTGAATTTGGCAGACTTGTGGAGACACACTGACTTCTCTACATGTTTCAGAACTTAGTCCAGGTCTATTTCATATATGCAGAAATGTAAATGGTTAAGGCCAAGTTGAACAGAGAAGAATTTGGCATGAGAGAATATGAGTGAATTCAACACAAAATCAGATGTGTAGGAACAGATATTTACAGACAGTCAGAATACCCATGTTACTTGTTTGGAACTGCATTGTATAATGTGACACCATATATTTTACTTGTCTGATTTCTCAGCATACCGTGTCACTTACATATTTGAATTTTAAATAATGTTCATATATGAGTTCCATATCAAACACTTTCCCAGATTTCTATATTAGTCCTAGCTCAAAATAGTGATACTCTGAAAAAGCTAGACATATTTCTTCCCTCTCCATATTTTATATAATTATGCACGTTCTTATTTGCTCAATGCTATGGGAATTTTCTATGAGGACCCTACTCTGTGGAATATCTCAGGCATTTCCCTGGAAGAGAGACTATCCATGTCAGCATATAGAAGCAGATTTTTCAGTTTGGTTATTATTTATAAAACACAAACAAATAAATTTATTGAAAAAATATTTTCTAAAGGTTATATTATTATGAAAATGTACTGAAAATGGACCTACTCTATCTTATGTCGCACAACTTCAGCAAACTTAAGGAAATTTGCTGCATTGTTTTAGATGTAGCTTCCTGTTAAGTGGCAGAGGCTACTGTGGGAGTGTTTTATGTCCTTCTGGTTCCTCACCAGTGGATTCCTACTTTAAGAAGTCAGCTGGTCTTGAAGTAAGACCTATTCTATAACAAACCAAAAGTTACTTTTTTCACATTACAAACTCTTACATTTGACTCCAAACTGCTTGTGCTGTGCTTTCATATGCTATTAATTAGAGTATTAATTTGCTTTTCAAGCATTTGCTTCTAATAAATATTTTTGTGAAGTAATATAGCAAATAGAGAACTTCAGTGACATCAAACAATGGATTATGCCAGACTGGATAATTCATTATATCAACTATCTATTAGCTACATTCTTGGTATGTCTGAATCATATTTAGACCCAGAAACACTTTTATTTTAATTACATATAAATATATTTACTAACCTGAATATATTAAGAATACTTTCAAATATCAAGCAGGTGTCTAATATAAAACATTCCCAATTAAGTATCCCTGGAAAAGAAGTTTGAAAACTTATTCATAATGAATATCATGTAACTGCAAAAATGCATACTAGCCATGCCCAGCTTATCTTTGGTCACTTAACAATGGCCTTTAAATCTCAATCATCACTCTTCTAAACATTTTATTGTTATTTAATTAATTCATTTATTTTGCATCCCAACCACAGTTTTCCCTCTCTCTTCTTCTCCCATGCCCTCCCCCACTAATTTGCTCCACTCCCAATCAATGCTTCTATTTCTGTTAAGAAAGTGTCATGTCTTCCATAGGTATCAACAAATCATGTGATAAGAGTAAGCAACTTCCCTTGTATTTAGACTTGGCAAAGCAATTCTGTAAGAGGAATAGATTCCCAAGAACCAGCCAAAGCATTAGGGACAGCACCTGCTCCCATTGTTAGGAGTCCCACATATAGACCAAACTACATAACTGCCACATATATGTTGAGGGCCATGTTAGTTGCATGTAGACTCCCTGGTTGTTGGTTCAGACTCTATAAGTTCCTATGAGCCAGGTTAGTTGTTTTTATGGGTTTTCTTGTGATTTCCTTGACCGCTCTAGCTCCTAGAGAGATCCTTCCTCACCCTCTTCAACAGGATTCCCCAAGCTTGACCTATATGTTTGGTTGTGGATATTCATCTCTTTCCATCAGTTTCTGGATGAAGCCACTCTGATGACATTTGAGGTAGTCACCAATCTGATCATAGGAGATGGCAAGTTCCAGCTACTAATTCACTATTGCTAGGAGTCTTAGCTAGGGCCTTCCTTGCAGATTTATGGGATGTAAACATTCTCTCTTATCAGAGAATCAAAGGACAGTTTGTCCTTAGCAGTTTCTACATGCACCCTTCTTTTTCTCCATAGTTATAATTAGAGAAAATAATACAATGGTAGGGCTTATCATAAGATTTTACAGTGTAGTTTAAATATGCCTTCTCCCAATTTATAGCTTTGTTCTCTTGACAACTTGATTCTCCAAAGGAATAAACGTTTATTCCCAATCGGTCAGTCACCATTTTATCTACAATTCTACCATATTAACTAGCTGGTATTCATTGCACCTAACATTCAAAATATAAATCCAAATTTATACTTTATGTGACAATGACTCAAAACTATTTTTGAGCAATTAAGAAAGTCCCTAACTCTGAGGAGGTCTAGGAAACCCTGTGGCTAATTTCTCTACAAACTGCAACTCATGTTACTTGTTCCAACAGTGAATTAGAGAAAAGAAGCCATCAGAGTTCCAAATTAAACCTTTTTCTATCAGAAAACAAGTTTTCATTGAGTGGCTCACTTTTCCAAACACTTCGACTTTCTCTTCTGTATTGATGGGACAAGAGCATGAATTTCAATTTTCTGCTCCTCACTCATCTCTGCTAGAATAGTAATTCATGTGAATTTCCACCTGACTTTTTTTTTTTAGCACTAAATCAGCAAGTATAAAAATGAACTCATTTTTCTTCATTTCTCTTGGAAAACTGTTTTCTTGTTGAAATTTTCCTAAATAGACCACTGACCTACTTTACATAAACTCTGCTGTGGAATATTCCTTTTCACTGTGGAAGTATATGTCTCTGTGACTGGTTTAATGAAGAAGCTGACTGGACAATAGTTGAACTGAATTAGGTTAGGCAGGAGAGCGAGACTCAGAGAATGCAGGGAGGAAGAAGGCCTGAGTTTGGAGTTGTTAGCCAGACAAGACAGAGCAGGAGATGAACATGCTATGTTAATAAAGGTATTGCCATGTGGCAGAGTGTAAATAAGGAATATGGGTTAAATTAAAATGTAAGAGCTAGTTAGTAATAAGTCTGAGCTATTGGTCAAGCACTTATAATTGATATTAATCTCAGTGTGTTTATTTGAGAGCAACTACAGGACAGGAAATCTCTACCTACAATATTCACCAATCCTAATGGAGGAGCCAGTGTCTCCCTTTGTTTGCACTTACACACAATGACTACCAAAACCTCCTATTTTGGCTCAGAAATTTTCTCAGGCTTCATAGTCCTCACTCTCTGGCAATTGACCCTGAGCTCCAATCTTCATCCTTCTTGCTTGGAGCCCATGTCTGTAAACTTTCTAATCTATCTTTAAAAAGAAAGAAGCATTATCTCACTAATGTTCACATCAGATTGTAGTAACTTCCTTTCTTAAAATCTTCTCTTTATAAATTCAGTGGGATCAGCATCCATGTTTAATACTTAGGGCATCTTTAGCTCCTTATCTTCCCTTTTCCTTATCCAGCCAAAACAATTTATAATTCTCCTAAAGATGTATAAATTTTTCCATTTTCACTTCATGTACTTTTCTCCTTTTTTTATACAATTCCTTTTTCTCTGCCAGGTCTAAAATTCCTGCATCCCCAAAGACCATATTCAAACACCATAGACTGTGATCCATGACCCCTCAGACAGAATTAATCATTCACTGATCTTGATCCCATGGTTCTAAATAGCACTAAATAATCACTTCCATATATAAAATTTCCCCACAAGATTAGACAAGCCCATTACATTATTTTTAGTTTATAAGAGTATAAGTTCTGACTAACAGTATTGCTAAATGTTCGTTGAAAGAGTTGGAAAATAGCTTTATCCACTCTATTTCTCAAGTTATTTATCCTCCAGGACATTTGTGACAGATGTTTATGAACCGCACTATCAGAGTGAGATAACCTAATACTTAGAGAACTGTACTGTTTCATTGTTGGGCAGTCTAGTGTTCCAAATGTCTCTTATATTGACTTTAAATGTCCTGAGTCTTCCTTGGCCCTTCACTGGTGTACTGTTGCTCTCCTCTGAAATCACCCATAGTAAAATGTTTTTCAATATGCTGTATTTCAATATTTGAAGCTATTTGCTAGCCATCTCTATGGTTTCTCTTCATTAATTTAAAAGCACTCAGCCCTCTTCCAGATTTCTCATAATTCTTTTTTTTACTTATCTGTACATATTTAATTTATAAGTTTTCTTAAAATGTTCCAGAAAAAGGCTTCCTTTGCAGGGTGGCAGAACATGTGTGGGAGATGAATGTTACATTACTCTGTGCCTGGCAATTCTTGTAATGCTGTTGCAAGTTTTGCATTTGCAGAGGTGTTTTGTTTTTCTATCTCTAGCCTCAATATCTTCAAATCTTTAACAATTGATGTCATATCTTATAAGAATAAATGATTTACTCTGGCCTTGACGATTAATGAATGCTAAAATACCCATAAGCAAGAAGGAGTGTATGTAAAATTAAACCCCTCATCTTCTACGCAACCAGCATAACTTGCAAATTACTTTCTCATTCTACTTCAGATATTCTTATTGAACTGTCCTTGTATTTTCAGATTGATTCCCATATCTATTTGAAATCATAGTTTCTTTGATGACTATTTCTTAGTTAACTAAAAGTAATTATTCTATCACTGATGCCATCCCAACGACCAAATAATAAACAGTAAGACTTGAATACTGTTTATATACCAGATCTTGAGCTAGGTTTCTTAAAAAATATTTGTATTTAATTTTCAGGGAAATTTTTCATTTGAGATTTTAATATGTGGAAGACTGGAGTAATTCCTTCCTTGATGAATATTTTCCTCTATTGATTGCAAGGATTAGAGATGCATAGCTCTTGTATATCTTGTAAACTATGACAGTCTATAACAAATTAAAATCCTTTACTACGAAGTTTTGCTTCATTATTCCTTTTCTTATGAGGTATAATCTATTTAATTTTAACATTTCCCAGTTTTGGAAGCTGGACATGATGGTGTTCAACTGTGTGTGAGCACCAGAGGGCTTGAGTTCCTGCACTACATACCTTTGCATGGATCAACTGCACAGTGGCATTGTTTGTTAGGATACATTAAGAAATCCCCTGAACAAGACAGTATATTTGAAAAATAATGACCTTGATCATAACAAACATAATAAAAAAGAGAGAGAAAAAAACTGGTGATGGGTATCAATGTAACAGAAACCACAGACAGATAATATTGTAATAGTTGGCAAGTTAAATCTGAATACATATTACTTATACATTTTTATATTTTGAATAGCTAAATTATGTATTTTATTTCTTTCCTGACTGTGTGATCACTTTCACTGAAATCTATTATCATTAAAGGTAGGTGAGGGGCAGAAGTATTATTCACTGTAGAATACTACAGCACAAAAATAAGAAGGTAAAATGTAGTTATCATTAATTTATATCACTTTTTATTTCTTTGCCATTATTTATATTTATTTTATTTTGTTTTTCACTTATAAATTTATTTTAAATTACATTTGTCAGCATTTATTTGAATAGCTTTTACATATTATTGTTCTCATTTAATTACATTTAAAAGGCCATATGATATTATAGTTATTATAGTAATAAAACCAAAGATTATTGACATGGGACTTCTAACATAATAAGGCCTAAATGCTGCAAATAATGCACAACAGGTCACAACAACAAAAGCAATGTGAGCCAGGGTGTCTGTGGTATCAGTGGGACTGATATAATATTAAAGCTTTAGGAAAGACTTCCATTAATCTCCTCATGTCCTACAGGGAAGAGTTGAGCTTTATCTTCTGGGAACTGAGAGATAAAAGTATCTAAGCAGAGCAAATAAAGTTTGTATTTTATAGAGATAATTTACATTGAGATGTGAAAAAAAATGTGTAAGAGGCAAGAGCAGAAGTAGATTCTTGAAGCCTAGATTTTTTTCTTTTTTTTGCTGTCATGTCAGAGAGATACTATAGTATATATTCCTTGAGGTTGGTGAGCATGTCTTATGTTCTAATATACTCCTTAATATATCATGATGGCTTACAGATACTTGTTATATGTAGCATCAAGGTGTCTAGTATTAAGAAGTAAGTTTGACTGCTAATATAGCCTGTTTTAGATTCTTGGAATTCTTTCCAATTACATGGCTCTCAAGTAAAACTTTGCTAAGCAGGTTAATTTCTCTTTAGACAATGTCTTAGAAATGTTTTCTTCATGGCCTTACTTGCTGTCTTGATGAATCTCCATGGGGAATAAATAGGGCTTGAAATTTTATTTCTCAAAAATAAAAGCACTATAAAGTGAGTACAATAAAAATTCCCTCATTTAAGACTTAAATTTTTCTGATTCTTTAAAGTTATCTAGGGATGCTTTGTTTTTCCTTTTTGCAATTCCAGACCAGTAAAAATGTGTTATGTGGTCTACTATTGCAACAAAACTCCCAAATATTTAGGAAATTCTTCTTGTGTAAATATTCCTCTCAAACTTGTTGTGTTTCCCCCAGTGAAGTAAGACTATATAGGGCCATGTGCCAATAATGAGGCTCATGGTTATCTCAACTCAACTCCACAACTGCTCACCAGAAGCCCCCAAAGTCAAAATTATCATTACTTTTAAAGTTCTCTGAAAAAATGTTAAATGAAATAATTTCAATACATAGTACATATTGTATATTATTTTAGTCCCTCTGTAACCTATCCAAAATATCTCTTATAAAGTCCTAGGAATACGTCATTGATGAGGTAAAGTGAATCATACCTAAATAACCTCACTGAGGTATAAAGGCAGAGAAAATAAAGACAGAAGGAGAAGAGTATCATATTTTCTACAACTTATTTGATGTTATTTTGCCTTTCCTATGGGGAGTGAGCATGTGCCACATCGTAGTGTTGACTCAATGTAAAGGTTTGTAAGTTCACCTGATTTTGCTTTTCTTTCAAAAATCAGTTACTAAGATAGTTGATTTCTTTGCTTAGACGCTTTGGTCACCTTATATCAGTGGTACTCACCCTTCCTAGTGCTGTGGCCTTTTAATACAGTCACTTATGCTGTGGTGACCCCCAGCCATAAAATTATCTTATTGCTACTTCATAACTGTCATTCTGCTATATATAAATATCTGATATGTTACCCAAAGGAGGTCATGACCTATAGGTTGATAATCACTGCCCTAAATGACAGAGCTTCCATCTTTAGTAATTCTGATGCTTTTGTTCTTATTTTCTTTCAGAATTGCCTGTAAAAGATGATATAATGGCCAAAATTATTGTCATCATATCAAAACTACTTTCTAAACATTAATGTATTTACTTATTTTACATCTCAACTGTGGTTTCCCCTCCCTCCTATTCTCCTATTCCCTCCTCCCACCTCACCAACGATGCACCCCATCCCCAGTGCACTCCTCTGTTTCTGTTCAGAAAGGGGAAGGTCTGTTAACAAAACATGGCACATCTAGTTGCTGTGGGGCCAAGAATCCCTCTCCCCTTGTATTAAGGCTGGGCAAGGCAACACAGTATGAGGAATAGGTTTCCAAAAGCCAGTTAAAGCATTACAAACAGCTCTTGCTCCCAATGTTAAGAGCCCCACGAGTAGACCTAACTACACAATTGTCACATATATGCAGAGGGCATAGGTCAGGCTCCAGAAGGCTCCCTGGTTGTTGATTCAGTCCCTGTGAACTCCAATGAGCCCAGGTTTATTATTTTTGTGGGTTTTCTTATGATGTCCTTGACCCCTCTGGCTTCTGCAATCCTTCCTCTCTCTCTTCAACAGGATTCCCCAAGCTTGGTCAAATGTCTGGCTGTGGGTCTCTGTATCTGTTTCTATCACTTACTGAATAAAGGTACTCTGATTACAATTGGGCTAGACACCAATCTATGAGAATATTGTTAATATTGTTAAGCATCATCACATTGATTTTTTTTTTAAATCTCCAGTTGTGTTTCTCTCCTACGCCTCTGGGTCATCCAGCCTGTGGGTTCAGGAACTCCAGGCAGTGTCAGAAATAGGCTCACTCTCATCGTATGACACTCATGTTGGACCAGTCACTGGTTGGCCACTCCTTCGATCTCTCTGCCACCCTTACCCCATATATCCCATAGGCAGGATAGACTGTATGTTGAAGGTATGTGGCTGGGTAGATGTCCTAAACCTTCTGCTGGAAATCTTGCCTGATCCTAGGAGATGGCCAGTTCAGGATACCTATCCACTATTGCTAGGAGTCTTAGCTGGGTTATTCTTATAGATTCCTGGGAGTTTCCTTTGCACCAGGCTTCTTCCTAACCCTGAAATACGCCCTTTCAATCAACTCTTTCAGTACTCTCATCCTTTATCCACTCCCAACCTGATCCCTCAAGTTCCCATCCCTACATGCCTCTTGCCAACTCATGAGACCTCTTCAATTTTCCCTTTCAAAGGAGATCCTTGTGTCTTTCCTTGGGCCATCTTTGTTACTTAGCTACTTTGAGTATGTGGATTGTAGTATGGTTATCCTTTACTTTACAGCTATTTTACATGTCTAAGTGAATACACACCATGTTTGTATTTTTGTTTCTGAGTTACTTCACTGAAGATATTTTTTTTCTAATTCATCCATTTGATTTCAAAATTCCTGTTGTCATTGTTTTTAACAGCTTAGTAATATTACTCTGTGTAATGGATCACATTTTCTTTATCAAATCTTCAGTTGAGGGACATCTGACTATTAGGGGTATTGTTGAGCCATCATTTGGGTATATGACCTAGAGTGGTACAGATTGGTCTTGAGGAAGACTGGTTCCCAATATTCTGAGAAACTGCCATAGTGATTTCTGAAGTGATTGTACAAGTTTTTACTTCAACCAGTAATGGAGGAGTGTTCCCTTTGCTCCATATCCTTTCCAGCATATCCTGTTATTTGTGTTTTTGCTCTGAATAGTGGAATCTCAGAGTCATTTTGATTTGCATTTTCCTGATGGCTAAGAATGTTGAATATTTCTTTAAGTGATTTTAGCCATTTGAGATTCTTTTCTTGAGAATTGGATATTTAGATTTCTACCTCATTTTTACATTGGATTATTTGACTTTTTGATTTTTAGTTTAAGCCCTTTATATATTTTGGAAATAAACCCTCTGTCAGATGTGAAGTTGGTGAAGACATTTTCCCATTCTGTAAGCTGCCATTTTGTTCTATTGAAGATGCCCTCAGTCTTGTAGGAGCTTTTTAGTTTCATGATGTTCCATTTAATAATCATCTATCTTACTTTCTGTGCTACTGGTGTTCTATTCAGGATGTTGTCTCTTGTGCCAATGTGCTCATGGCTATTTCCCACTTTCTTTTCTATCAGGTTCAGTATAATAAGATGTATGTTGCAGTCTCTTATCCCCTTGGACTTGAGTTTTGTGCAAGGTAATATATAGATTTGTCATTCTTCTACATGCAGACATCCTTTATGCCAGCATCAATTGTAGAAGATGCTTTCTTTTTTCCATTGTACAATTTTGGCTTGAGAAAAATCAGGTGTTCATAGGTGTGTAGATTTATGTCTGGGTCTTTGATTCAACTTCTTTGACCTGTCTATTTTTGCCCAATACCATGCTGTTTTTTGATTACTATAAAACTCTAGTAGAGCTCGAAATCAGGGATGGCTATACCTCAGGAAGTTCTTTTATTGTACATGATTGTTTTACCTAGCCTAGGTTTTTGTTCTTCCGTATGAAGTTGAGCATTGTACTTTCAAGGTTTATAAAGAATTGTGTTTTATTTCAGTGCGATCACTGGGAGTTTCTTTCCATTTAGTTTGATGTTGGCTCTTGGCTTGCTGTATATTGCCTTTATTATGTTTAGGTATGTAGCTTGTATCCATGCTCTCTCCAAGACCTTTATCATGAAGGGACCAGAGGAATCTAAAATGGTTGAAAGACAAGGAAATGCTCAACATCCTTAGTCATCAGAGAAATGCAAATCAAAACAACTCTGAGATTCCATCTTATACCTGGAAGAATGGCCAATACCAAAAACACTGATGACAACTTACGCTGGAGAGGTTGTAGAGTAAAGGGAACACTCTTGCATTGCTGGTGGGAATTCAAGCTTGTACAGCCCCTTTGCATGTCAGTGTGGCAATTCCTTAGAAAAGTAGGAAATGACTTTCCTCAAGACCCAGCAATATCACTTTTGGGTACATATCCAAAGGATTCTCAACCATGCCACAAGGACATGTGCTCAACTATGTTCATAGCAGCTTTGTTTGTCACAGCCAGAACCTGGAAACAACCTAAATGTCCCTCGATTGAAGAATGGATAAAGAAAATCTGGTACATTTAGACAATGGAGTATTACACAGTAGAAAAAAATAACGACAGCTTGAATTTTGCAGGAAAATGGATGGAGCTAGAAAACAGTATTTTGAATGAGGTAACTCAGACACAGAAAGACAATTATCACATGTACTCACTCATAGGTGGTTTTCAAACGTAAAACAAAGAAACCAGCCTACAAATCACAATCCCAGAGAACCTGGACAATAATGAGGACCCTAAGAGCGACATACATAGATCTAATCTACATGGAAAGTAAGAAAAGACAAGATAAAACCATATGATCATTTCATTAGATGCTGAAAAAGCATTTGACAAAATTCAACACCACTTTATGATAAAGGTCATGGAGAGATTAGGGATACAATGATCACAACTAAATATAATAAAAGCAATATACAGCAAGTCGACAGCTAACATCAAATTAAATGGAGAGAAACTCAAAACCATTCCACTAAAATCAGGAACAAGACAAGGCTGTCCACTCTTTCCATATCTCTTCAATATAGTGCTTGAAGTTCTATCAATAGCAATAGGACAACATAACGAGATCAAGGGGATTCGAATTGGAAAGGAAGTAGTCAAATTTTCCTTATTTGCAGATGATATGAGAAAATTGGAGGATCTCCCATGGTCTTGTTTTGGTAGGATCAACACAGTAAAAATGGCAATTCTAGCAAAGGCAATCTATAGATTCAATGCAATCCCCATCGAAATCCCAACAAAATTCTTCACAGACCTTGAGAGAGCAATAATCAGCTTTATATGGAAGAACAAAAAACCCAGGAGAGCCAAAACAATCCTATACAATAAAGGTACTTCTGGAGGCATTACCATCCCTGACTTCAAACTTTATTCCAGAGCTACAGTAGTGAAAACAGCTTGGTATTAGCATAAAAACAGAGACGTTGACCAATGGAATCAAATTGAATACCTGGATATTAATCCACAAACCTATGAACACATGATTTTCAGCAAAGGAGCTAAAATAACACAATGGAAGAAAGAAAGCATCTTTAACAAATGGTGCTGGCATAACTGGATGTCAACCTGTAGAAGAATGAAAATAGATCCATATCTATCACCATGTACAAAACTGAAGTCCAAATGGATTAAAGACCTCAATATCAATCTGACCACACTGAAGCTGATAGAAGAGAAAGTGGGAAGTACACTGCAACACATGGGCACAGGAGACCACTTCCTATGTATAACCCCAGTGGCACAGACAATAAGAGCAACAATGAATAAATGGGACCTCCTGAAACTGAGAAGCTTCTGTAAAGCAAAGGACACAGTCATTAAAACAAAAAGGCAACCTACTTAACGGGAGAAAATCTTCACCAATCCCACATCAGACAAAGGTCTGATCTTCAAAATACATAAAGAACTCAAGAAACTAGACATTAAAATTCTAAATAACCCAATTAAAAAATGGGGTACTGAACTGAACAGAGAATTCTCAACAGAAGTACAACTGGCCAAAAGATACTTAAGGTCATGTTCAACTTCCTTAGTGATCAAGGAAATGCAAACCAAAACAACTTTGAGATACCATCTTACACCTGTCAGAATGGCTAAAATCAAAAACACCAATGGTAACCTATGCTGGAGAGGATGTGGAGTAAGGGGAACATTCATCCAGTGCTGGTGGGAATGCAAACTTGTACAACCACTTTGGAAATCAGTGTGGCGGTTTCTCAGGAAATTGGGAGTCAACCTACCTCAAGATCCAGCAATACCACTCTTGGGAATATACCCAAGAGATGCCCAATCATACTACAAAAGCATTTGTTTAACTATGTTCATAGCAGCATTATTTGTAATAGCCAGATCCTGGAAACAACCTAAATGCCCCTCAATTGAAGAATAGATAAAGTGTGGCACATGTACACATTAGAGTACTACTCAGCAGTAATAAACAATGACATCTTGAATTTTGCATGCAAATGGACAGAAATAGAAAACACTAGCCTGAGTGAGATTACCCAGACCCAAAAAGATGAATATCATATGTACTCACTCATTAGTGGACTCTAGCCATAAACAAAGGACATTGAGCCTATAGTTCGCGATCCTTCAGAAGCTAAAGAAGAAGGTGAACCCAAAGAAAAACATATGTAGATCCTCCTGGAAATTGGAAGCAGACAAGATCGCCAGGCAAAAGTTGGGAGCATGGAGGTGAGGGTGGGGTGGGAGGAATGGGAGACGGGGAGAGAGAAGGGAGAAGGGGAGGATTGGGGAGAGCTTGGGGTAGTGGGAGGGTTGAGATGGAGGAAGGGCGGATATAAGGGCAGGAAAGAAGATATCTTAATTAAGGGGGCCATTTTAGGGTTAGCAAGAGACTCTAGAGAGGTTCCCAGGTGTCCACGGGGATGTCCACAGCTAGGTCCTTGGGCAGCAGAAGAGAGGGTGCCTGAACTGGCCTTGTCCCATAGTCACACTGATGAATATCTTGAATATCACCATAGAACCTTCGTCTGGTGATGGATGGAGATAGAGAGAGAGACCCACATCAGAGCACTGGACTGAGCTCCCAAGGTTCAGTTGAAGAGCAGAAGGAGGGAGAAGATGAGCAAGAAAGTCAGGACCGCAAGGGGTTGTTCCACCCACTGAGACAGTGTGCCTGATCTAATGGGAGCTTACCAAAGCCAGCTGGACTGGGACTGAATGAGCATATTTTCAAACTGGACTCTCTGAATGTGGCTGACAATGGAGGCTGACTGAGAAGCCAAGCATAATGGCACTGGGATTTGTTTCTACTTCATGCACTGGCTTTTTGGGATCCTAGTCTGTTTGGATGCATACCTTCCTAGGCCTGGATAGAGGCAGGGAGGGCCTTGGACTTCCCACAGGGCAGGGTATCCTGCCCTCTCTTAGGACTGGAGGGGGAGGAAGGAGGGTGAGTGGCGGAGCACAAGGGAAATGTGAGGAGGGGGAGGAAGTGGACATTTTGAATGGTATTTATGAAGCAATAAAAAAGAAAAAAGAGAAATATAAGAGCTTCTGAGTAAATTGGGAGAATGGGAAACTTGGGAGAGAGTTGAAGAGGAGGGGAGAGCAGGGAGGGAAGGGGAGCAGAGAAAAATGTAGAGCTCAATAAAAATCAATAAAAAAGAAAGAAAAAAAGAATTGTATTGGCATTTTGATGGGAATTACATTGAATCTTGAGATTGCTTTTGGTAAAATAGTCATCTTTGTTTTGGTTTTTTTCAAAACAGGGTTTCCCTGTGTAACAATCCTAACTGTCCTGGAACTAGTTCTTGTAGACCAGGCTGGCCTCAAACTCACAGGGATTCACCTGCCTCTGCCTCCCTAGTGCTGGGATTAAAGGCGTGTGCTACCACTGCCCGGCTAAAATAATCATTTTTACTATGTTAATTCTACCAATCCATGAGCATGGGAGATCTTTCCATCTTTTGATGTCTTCTCCAATGTCTTTCTTCAAAGATTTAAAATCAGGAGCAAGACAACGCTGTCTATTCCCTCCATATTTATTCAATATAATATGCTTAAACTTCTAGCTAGGGCAATAAGAGAACTAAAGGAGATCAAGGAGGTACAGATTTTTGAAGGCAGAAGTCAAAGTATCACTATTTGCCGATGATATGATAGTATACATTAGGAACCCCAAAAATTCTGTCAGGAAACTCCTACAGCTGATAAACATCATTCAGTGAAGTGGCTGCATGTAAGATTAACTAAAAAAAAATGTAGCCCTCTTAGATACAAATAATAAACAGGCTGAGAAAGAAATCAAAGAACAAAAACTCTTCACAATAGTCACAAACAACATAAAATATCTTGGGATAACTCTAACCAAATAATAGACCTGCATGACAAGAACTTCAAAAATTACTCTAATATTGTTTCTATGCATTCCAGTTTGGAACTGCTGGTACAGGGATGTGCAAACATTAATAAAGATAATTGCATATTTTTTCTTTTCTTTCCTTTTCTTTTTAGTTTAAGAGATGCTTCTCCACAGCTTTACACTATACCCAAGGCAGGGTCAATGATCTAATGCAGATTTTTCTAGACACATGATCTCACTGAGTATTTGATCTATTATATTCTTGTGTATTACCCTCACCACTTCCTTTTAAAACTCCTTCTTGTTTTCCATATAAAGAATCAGATAAAATCCTATTCTAGAAGGCTTTTATAAAAATAAAGTAGTATTATGAGGTATGGTTCTATTTTAATATTTGAAAAACAGAAAACGCACTTAAACAAGTAATAAAGAAATACCATAGTTAATGATGCTTACTTTGGAGTCCAGTAAATTTTAGATGATTAATATGCCTATAAACATTTTGATAATAAACAGGTGTGTGATATCCATCCACTGTTTATACTGTTGTTATATGTTATATTTATTTGCTCTGTGACTACATGCAGAACTATCTAATTATCTAGGCAGACATGATGCCTAAGATTGACTTGCTGCAATGTGGGTATTGGGTACTGATTTTTGAAGATGGAATACTGCAATGCTGAAGACACATTATTAGCTTCAGGAGTAGTGTGCTCCAAATGTCCCCAAGAGTGTCTAGGTGCACAGCTCTTCCTAGTTTCCTATAATGGCCTCCTGCCCTTGGTACATCTTTATCTATCTTGTAATAGAGATAATCCAAGTTCCACTGAGATTTCAAATCTTGTAAAAAAAAAATAGTTAAATTCTTATATTTTCTTATTCTTTCTCACACATTGCAGGTCCCTAATGTAAACCATGCTCTACGGATGATCTTCCAGCTCTGATATTTTGGCTTCATTCTTACAAAGTTTAAAATCAAAGTATAAATAATTTTGTTCATGGTGTATTCTTTCTAAAACAGAACAAATTGCAAAGAAATTTAAAATACCTTAAATATGTCACTCTTTCAAGTTGCATATGATTTTATCTATTCACTTAGAAGATGCTGTTTATTGTTTATAGGTGATAATACCTAATTTCATTTTGAAGGAATTTTGCAAAAGATTTTTAGACTCTAATTCTTCAAATAATGTAGATATTTATAATTTTCAGAGCTCTGTTTCCAACTTCCTCTTCTTTATTTCAGGCTGAGGATCAAACCCGTTGCCTTCTACTTTCTAGGCAAATGCTGTACCACTGAGCTACACCTCAAGTCTCTTCATGTAATTACCATGAAAGACAGAAAATATGAGTATTTGTTGGAGAGAATCTCTTAAGCAGTTACAGCAGGCTCAACCTGGGACAGGTTACTAGTGAAAATCACTGTCCATATGAGAGGGAAGGGAAGAGAAGGGAAGAGGAGGGGAGGGGAGGATAGGAGGGGAAGGAAGGGAAGAAAAGGAAAAAAAAATCACAGTTTCCACTAACTGCTTTGGGTTGACAGACTGGTGGCAGTTATAAATACTAAAGCAGGCATGATGAGAAAGAAGAGCCAAAAAGAGCCACACAATGTAAGTGGTGTGTGTGTTTGGGGGGCGTGAATACCTGTAAGTCCTTGGTCAGTAACATAAGTAGAGATTATCAGACAATAAAAGGAAAATTGAGACTTCATCAACTAGCAGGAATAGACTCTGCAGAGATTATAGTGCCTTTTGCTACTGATGAAATTTAAAAATTGTCGGAAGACAATGAACCCTGATAAAGAGCTTGTGCTAATTTTTTAGGAGAGATTAATAGCAATTATCCCAAAAGTGATAGAATTAACCTTATAAAGAGAACTACTGGGATCCTACTTCTTATTGTATATAATACAATAACTGGAGCCCATACATTCTTTACTGGTGCAATAAATCAGGAAAGGTAGGTTTCAAATCAGAAGATTTAAGTAAGTTGAACAATAGCCTTATAATTCTGCCTATAACATGCTATTCTTATGCTACTAGGAGATCTTAAAGAACCTCACAATATAGTTACTGATTCTCAATATTTAGAAAGAGTTGTCTTACATATTGAAATTGCTGAATTTATACCAGATGACACAGAATTGACTTCATTATTCATTCAGGTTTAAGATATAATCAGGAATAGGCTTTGCCCCATATATATAACACACATCTGATCCCATGTAGGTCTGCCAGGTCCTCTAGCACAAGGTAATGCAGAAATTGACCAATTATTGAATAGAAGTGTTCTGAAGACCTCAGAATTTCATAAGAAACATCATGTCAATAGCAAAGGTTCAAAGAAAGAGTCTTCTGTTACATGGCAACAAGCTAAGGAGATTATAAAGAGATGTCCTTCTCTCTCTTTCTATAACCAAATGTCATTGTCTGCATGGAGTAACCCAAAGGGTCCTCAAAGGAATGAAATTTGGGAGATGGATGTGTTCTATTTTGCAGATTTTGGAAGATTAAAATATGTACACCATACCATTGAAACTTCCAGGTTTTCAGCGAGCAACTGCTTGAGCTCAGAAAAGGTTGATTCATTAATCATGTATTTATTAGAAGTTATGACCATCATGGGTATACCTGAACAAATAAAGACAGACAATGGGCCAGCATATGTCTCTAAGAAAATGAATCAGTTTTTTTTTGCTTATTATAATATAAATCATATTATAGGTATACCACACAATCCTACAGGTCAGGGAGTTATAGAAAGATCAAATCAAACTATAAAGGATATGTTAAACAAACAGAAAGGGATGTAAAAATCTCAGAAATAGATTGTGTAATGCTTTATTAACCTTGAATTTTCTTAACACTAATGAGAAAGGAAGAACAACTGCAGAGAGACTTTGGACAATAGAAAAAACTTCTGAATTAAATCAGCCTGTGTATTTCAAGGATGTATTGACCTCGCAATGGGAACCAGGAGATGTGCTACATTGGGGAAGGGGTTTCACTACTGTTTCCACAGAGGAAATGCTATTGATACCATCAAAATTATAAATATTCAGTTTGAAAAAGAGAAACCTTTGGAGAATAAGAAATGACAGCTCATACACAGAGGTAACAACCATACAGGTGTTAAGGAAACCTCATAAGGGTTGGGGTAGGGTTTTGTTTTTGCCTTTGCAGGAATATAGACTTCTCAAAAACTCAAGAGACCCTGGACATCTGGGCCCTTTGTTTGTCCCGCCTGCTAGCTTACACACGAAATAACCATGCAGAAACAGTATTAATTAAAACACACGCTTGGCCCATTGGCTCTAGTTTCTTATGGGCTAATTCTTACATCTTAATTTAACCCATTTCTATCAATCTGTTTATCCTACTGGCAAGATTCTAAACAGCATCCGTCTCAGGCAAAAGATCCATGGCGTCTCTCCCTCTGCCCTTCTTCCCAGCACTCAGTTCTGTCTTCTCTGCCTACCTAAGTTCCACCCTATCAACTAGGCCAAGGCAGTTTCTTATTAACCAATGAAAGTGACACACAAACAGAAGGAACTCCTACACCAGATGTCTAAGTGGAAAAGATAACTATCTAGATAGGACCACCAAGTAAAGAGAATTATGACTTATGAGGACAGGTCATTTGAGAGTAAAAATTAATTTTTACTAATAATGACTATTATTAATATATATTAATATATATGCTATTATTAACACATATATATATATGCTGTCCAGTAGAATAATAGTCATGACTCACTTAAAAATCAAAGTTGGCTTTGGAGTTCAATGATGACTCTATCCTTCTCTCAATCCGGGCATGTTATTAAAAGAAGAATTCAGAGGAGCCATCTGGTATGAGACAGAAAGAAGAAAGAATTTAGCAAAAAATTTCCCTTTCTCCTTACCTATTTTTGTCTCTATCATACCTTTCATTGAATATATGTTTGTATAAATAATGTTTACATTTTCCATAATGAACAATGAAATTTTGTGCAGTAATCTTTGAAGTTTCCACGAAGAAGATGGCGCCTACAACAACAACTCCATTTGGTTGATGTGATGTCATAATGCTGATAGCACTACTATAATACTGGTTTTGGGTACCACCTGCTCAAGATGGTTCCAACTTGGTTAGCTGAAATGGTGCCCCTTCTTCCAATGTTCTGGCCAGAACTTCAAATAGGAAACTCAGAAAAACCATATTGAATACTCAGAGACTAATTGCAATTATATCAGACACTAATCTTGAAACTTAACCATCATTTTACTTTTACAGGATTCCATAGACATAACATCACCCCCATGACAGCTGTAAGTAATTCTAGAAGATGATGTCCCCTCTCCCAACAAAATTTGTCCTAAGGGTTAGGGACAACAATTACGGTTTGATTATAATTTGTATAGTGTTGGGGGTTGGCATGGAATTTATGTAACCTCAGGGATCTCTTTGGAAAAAAAGGGAAATTGGATGAGATAATAGGTAGATTAGTGTGAGCTTGCTCACATTAATAATAATAGTGAGTTACAGAGTGAGCTATTATTTATAGACAATTTACTTTGGTACAGATTCTTGTATATTGATACAAATTCAAATTATATTGTTTATATTAAATATTCTATTTCTGTTTACATTATTTGTGTACCTAGACAAAGTTATTTTGTCACATTGTATGCATGCATACTTCCATCTCTGCCTAAGATATTTTGTATATTGACACAATTTTAGGATATATTTATCACATTGCACTATATATTTCTACCTCTGCTCAAAATACTTATACATTGTTTATATTTTGAGGTCATTGTCCTGATTTTTTGCACAGTTGTTTAAAGATTTTTTTAATATTCTAGTATGAAGTCTTAATCTTTAACCTATATAGGTCAATAGCCACTCATGTTTTTCATATTTAAAGTTATCTGCCTCCCTAGTACTGGGATTAAGGTGTCAGCCACCACCACTTGGATACACTTTCATGTTTCTTACTAGGTGCTCAGCTGGATCACAGATTTGTCAAAGCCAAAGTCCACTACCCACTCTTCTAAGAGGACACAGGTGTTTGCAGAAGGTGTGGGCCCACGATCGGTTTCTTGCAGGTGCCTAATGGAGTCTCTGTGACCAATAAGAAGTGATGTCTAGCCGTTAAAACTAAAGAAAGATTTAGCTGCCATAGGCTCTGCTGCTTCCCTTCATACATTTTCTCTTTGTTTCTGCTACAGAAATAAGGCCTAGAGGTAAAAACAGCAACTTTACATTTACCAATTACTGAAGCACCACACATGCAGAGAGAAGCATCCAGAGTCATTGGTAACTTGGCAGAAGGGCAGCACTAGCCCAGTCTGCCTCCCTCTGGATTTCAATTGTGTGAGAATACAAACCTTCATTTGATTAAGTCCTGGCTGCCAGTTCTTTGTGCTTTCAACTGAAAGCAGTCATAACTAAGCCAGCAGTTTTCTTCGCCATTTAACAGAGCCCTTTGGTATTCTTTTTCCCCCTCTTTTATATTGAAGTAGTAAAATGAGTGTTCTTTAGAGGAACAAATAAGTTATGAACCTCAATATTCCAAGCTGGCTTTTCTAAGCAGGGCTTTGTGAATTAAACATCCGGGGTAATATCCTTAAGATCTCCTCTGAAAGCACAATAATATAGCTCTGAATGAATTCCTAGGAATGCCTGGTGCCCTTTCTGACCATGTATAGCTTTCAGAGCCACAAAGAGAGAATATCAAAGTCAGTTGATTTATTCAGGAAACAGACTCTCCCGTTTCTGCAAAATAATAATAAAGGAAAAAAATGAGATAGGATGTAACTCATCAATTAAACTTGACATTGCTCATTTGCCCCAACATGCTGACTCTATCAAAAAACTTGGCCAGTCCTTGATGTAATACAAGCCTTTCATGAAGCCTTGGCCCTTCACCTACCTTATCCCAGCACAAATTGATAAGCTATTCATTCACTCATTTATTTACGCTTTCAATAAACATTTAGTAAGTACTTGTCTTAACTGTTAGCGTAACACTGATTGTTAGAAATTAAAAGCAGACAAGACTCCTCCCTGACTCCCAAGAAGATGCAACATGTAGGGGGATCAAACTTTAACAAGCAGCAGACACAACTAGGTGGCACATGCAGCTGGAACTGGAGCTTAGAAAAGTGCTACAGAGGATCAAGCAAGTCATAAGTCCATACTGGTACCTGCCAGGGGATGAAAGATATCTCAAGCAGAAAAACAGGTTCAACAGAAGTACATGCGGGAAGCATAATATGGTTCACAAAGCTGCAAAATTGTTGAGAGCACCGGGAGCCCAGACTATGTGGATAGACATGAGGAACCATGACCACATTGCAAACAGTAGTATGATCAAACACAAATACGCATGTTAGAAAGATCCTAGGAGTATTAGAATGGATAAAAACGAGGATACCTGTCTAGACTTGTAAAAACGATTTACTTTTTCCATCAAAGTTTGAAATAATGAAACCTTTGAGATCCTAGGGTAGAAGTTAAAGTTTGAGTATGTAAGACCAAAATTATAAAATATGAACTTTGGGACAAAAATAGCGATTACAGAAATGAGATACGAAGGCATGTCCAAAGACTATTAACTCATTTCCTTACTGATTGACCATGAGAGTTATTATCTTCTGTGTTATTTGAAATAGGATGCAGAGGAAAATAAGTACTCCTGATGGAGAAAACTTTAAATCTGGCTTTCAACTAGATGTTGATGTTGCAGAGTAGAAGGCAAGTTTATGATGTGCATCAAGGAAACAGCCTTAATATGCTCATTACATACTGATTCAGGTTTCATTTGTAAAGTGAGAAACATCATATGTTTTGGCAGATCATTTGGTTAACAATAAATACACACTGTCTAATAGTGTCTCACTGGGATGTGGTTGATGTCATTAGTAGCCTGACAGTGAAACTCCCATGAGAAATTCTCACGATTGCTGGAGGGCTGGTGAATATTAGACACTGGTGCATACATACTTGCTCAAAGTGGCCATCTCCACGATGTTTGTAACATTGGCTTAATCCAATGATAAGATAGTTGCAGAAGAGAAGATAGAATCTCTTCCCTCTGCAAAGATGTCGACAAAAGAAATAATCATTTAAATGACTGAAGTAAGAAGATGGATCCAGATTTTCTCATTTCACTGGCTACTCTTTTGAAGTGTTTGCTCTGAGTTTAACAAAGAAGGAATCTTAAGTTTAGGAACAAAAAAGGCTCTGATTGATGACAGAGCAGAGATGATATTGCTGTAGTATTATTTGTGTTTTATTTCTGCTCTTTGTTCTTCCTTTCCTCATAGTCTACCAAACACTTAAATAGAAAAAGAAACCGAACAAGGTCTCAGTTCTGTAGGGTAGCATAATTGAATGCACTGGAGACTTAAAACAAGGCTGTGGCAGAATTCATTGAATAATCAACAGAGTCACAAGCACTTTTTATATGTCAAACATTTTCAGAATGCCAAGGAAGGCTGAATTTTTTTCCCCACAAGGAAGACTGAATTTTCCTCCACAAAATAAATAAAATAAACACTTTAGAGTTACATTGCGTTTCCCATATGCATTCACAATTACCCCAAAGGAAACTATCACTTAAGAAAATTCACTCCAGGTTACCTTGTCCCTGGGCATAAGCAGAAACAGCAAGTGGGTTGCCCTCCGCCCTCTTTTGGACACTGTGTGTAAGTGCATTGCTCATAGCAATTGTGGTTGGTTTTCTCATAACATAGACTCAGTTTTAGTCCACACATTTTTTTTATTTTGAATATCATGGTTTCATGAGTAGTAATAATGTTAACTTTATATTAATGGTAAGGGATCCAAGATGGTCAATGCATCTTGAATAATATAAGTATAAATATGAAATTATTAGAGCCAAATGGGCTGACACATTCACTTTAATATTGTAATCTATGAAAGAACAAATCATGATTATCAGCATGCTTATGAATTGTTAGGAAATTTAGAAAGGAGGGAAAGGTGGACATGGAGGAAGGAACGAAGAGGGTGAAAGCAGTCGAAGGAAGCATTAAGCGTCTTCATGATGAGTGTGATTCAATTGCTTGTGTGAAGACCTTGAATTTTCATTTTTGAAATAAATGACCACATGTTCTGAGGGATGTCCTCCGCAAACCTTGTTTTGAAAATCATTAATCCTCAATGCTATCTTCCATCTCCCAAAAGTTTGTATAACAAACTTGTTATGTGAGAAATTTTCAGTTTTATCTGGCCTTTCTTTGCATCTCCCTAATCCTAAACTTTCTCATTTGGCACCTCCTGTCTCCACCTTCATCTGTGAACTCCATATATCTCTTACACAGAATAGGGCCTAGGCTACTTTCGCATATTAATAAGCAAAAGTATATCACAAGATATTTTTCAGATGAATTGCTATTCCTAATCATTATCCAAAACAAGCAAACTATCAGTAAGGGCCATTTTATAGGACACATGGGAAAGAAAGCAAGCATAAAGGCTTGAACCAACTAAAGACAAAACCTCACTTAAACTTGAATGTTTTCACTTCCAATCCAATTCTCACTTTGCTACATACTCTGTCACCAGAAGCTTTTTTCAAAATTCCTACCCCATGTGTTTTTAACTAAGAAATGAAGGCATGCTGAATTGTGGTGGTGCCCCATGAACCTTTACTGAAACTCCAGGGAAAACTCAGGAATGTTTTCTCTGTTCTTCACAGAAAACCACCTGACACGATTGGGTTTATTGTTTGTGCATCTAGGGACTCACACTTTGACCAAAGCAAAACTGTTGCTCTAATTTCAATCCATCATTGCCCAGGATTTAGCTTGAATGAGGATTCCCCTGGCAGAGTACACTTTGGGCTTCTCCTGGCTAGAAACACATTTCTTTTCAGTTTGATATAGAATCCCTGAGATTATATCTGACCAAGACATTACCCTGATTCTTTTTTCTCTGACTTACATATCAAAAAGTGAAGAATATCCTGGTATTATTTAATGCTAAAATAAATGTTCTGAAGTAGTTTCACAGATAGAGAAACATGTGTTAGCATTTTGCTCTGTACTTTGTCTGTTAAGAATGCCTGCTTCCTAATCCTTTCAACTTCCACATCTTAGAAAATGACAACAGCAAGAATGTTCAGGGATATAACTGTGGGAAGTATTGCTGTCTTCTAAGACTCCTGTGATTCAAGCTCATTCTTCCTCAATGAAAATTAGAAACATAAGGCAGACTTTAACAAATAAGTGATATTCTACTGCAATAAAAAATAAATTAACCAAGTAAATTTGACAGTTTCAAAGAACAGAAAGATTCCTTCTAGAGTGATGTTTTTGTTGTCCCTTTTTCATTTGTGTAAGGGTAGAGATAAAAATATTATCAAGATTTTGTATCTAAGTCTAAGCAAAAATAAGTCTGTACTATAGATCAGTAAATTCTTCAAATCATGACTTTGTCCCTGAGTCTGGGTGGGTACTGTGAGTGGCAAAGCCTATGCTTAGCCTGTTCAATGCTTCCAGTAGAACTTCAACCATGCTTTTCTACACACTATCTATAAATAATAAATAAATAATGCCTTAGAAACTGTGGAATATAAACCACAGTGTGTCCCCCCCCAAAAATGTTATTCCTTAAAGCATGGTGTAATATTCATAATAATTATTTCATAAAGGAAAATTGGATAGAACACACACACAACACACACATTACACGTGCAACCCCCAAACATATACAGCATCCACAGATGTAATGAATTGGTAAATCTATTTTTAAAGAATATATACTACCAAAGGAGGTACGATGTCAAATATATCAGGATTAAAATTATAACAAAAGATTTGGAATAGAGAAAAAAACAATGTTTTCAACTATAACTTTGTTTCAAAAGCCCTTTAAGTACTCAAATTTTAATATATAAAACCTAGGTTTTATTTTATGTAATTCCACTTGTATTTGTTTTTAAAACTAAGATGTTTTTCCCCTCTCAGGAGATTCTTCCCACATCATTTGTCAACATCAGCAAAATATATTTAGCAATCCTGTTTCTCTCCAATGAAATAACTTTTCCATAAAAAAGACACTTTCTTAGCCTTTTTCTTAAAGAGCAGAAATCAAACCTATAACAGTTTTGCTAGGTACCTTCTTGTAGCCTGGGTCGATCTGAATCCTAAACTAAATGAAAGCAACTTTAATATAGCCGGCATTTTTTTTGTTGTTGTTGTTGTTTTCTTGTTTATGTTTTTTGTTTTTTTGAAAGTTAGAGCACCCACATAGCTGAATGGAGTATGGGTATAAAGTAATTCAGTATATTTTCTCTGCATCTTCCCTGTTTTGTTCTTAGCAAACTAATTAATTCCCTTTCTGCTTTAGCTTTGTGATCATAAATGGGGCCATTACTTCTTGCTTCAAAGGTATCCCTTTCTCTACAAGGTAATGAGAAATGTAGGAAGTTAGCTCAGAGCTAACATATTACAACTCTGAATTTTAGCACAGAGAAAATAGACATTTCCATAAAATCACAGCATCCATAATGAGTTGACTGTGGGCTCAGAGTTCACATATTAGCTGACTTCCTGTCCACCACTGAAAATGGAGACAGGTTGGTCATTAGAGATTCACATACACTCAAAATGGGTGTTTGATAGTCTTGAAAGGTCTGAGTAGTTTCCATCCATCAGTTCATAGCTACACTGCTAAGTATCTCTTCATCCTCTGGTTGGGATGATAGAAGAAAATTGATAACACATGTTTGCATGTTGAAGATCCTTCCTGGGAAGCACTCTCCCACTGACCAGTGGATCCATGAGGCATTAAATAGATTTATCCCATGAATAGGTGGAATGTTGTGAATTAATATGTGGGTTATGTTGGGGTATTGTTCCCTCTACTTGATCTCCCCCAAGTTATGTGGATCAAAGCTGCCTGTTGGGTATGATCTGAATACCAGACTGCACACAATCTTCAGCATTCTATCACTAACTATGAATGATGTATATGAGACAAATCTCAGTCAGGTAGGCTGATGATATACATGAAAATGACATGAATGGTGCCCCACCTACTCTTAATTGCTTTGTAACCTCTCCTCATATTGATAAAAAATCCTTATGACTTTTATGACTAGGTAGTGGAAAAAGAATGTGTAAGTGGTGTGTGTGCGTGTGTGTAATTGTTATGTTGGTGATAATGATAACATTGGTGATTATATTTTCTCCCTCCTATGATCTACATAATATGAGCTTGGATAACAGCCCACTTCAGCCTGTTCTAAGACTTGTACATATGGTGAAGAGAGGGAGAGAAAGAAACAAACATGATGCAGAAATAGGAAAACCAGTAAAATTAGAAATATATTAGGAAAGAATTCTGGGTATGAGTGTATGTTCATAACTTATTCAGTCATTTAAAAGGCTGATTAATTGTTTAGGGAGTCTACTACTGAAAAAAAGTCAGAGCATAGGCAAAAATTAAATGTCTTTTAAAAATAAAAAATGGTCTTTCCTAGGTTTCTTGGAGGCTTGGATCAAATATATCATAGCCCCATATAAAAATGCCCTTCATAAAATGGAACAGAAGACCTCAACTCTATTCAAAGATATATGCATATATATGCATGTAATAACAATTAATGTAAAGAGGTCATAAATTTGTATGAGAGAAAGAAGAAATAAATGGTAGGGTTCAGATGGAAGAAAAGGAAGGGAGAAATGATGAGATTATAAGCTCAAGATAAAAGGTTAAAAAATGAAAAATGAAACTTTCTTGATAGCAATACTGAGCTATATCTGGTGGATCATCATGGATTTTAGGAGAAATAATTTGAAGTATATATTTAAAAAGAGTAATGAAAGTTACTTTTGGTTTTTTTTGTTTGCTTGCTTATTCATTTGTGGCCACTTGAAATGACCAAGAATGGCAAAATTAACAGGAAAATACTGGTTTAGAGAAGGAATATAATATTGAACCTCTTAGAATACCTATACCACTATTATGTGTATGCTAAAGTAATGAATAAAAGATACAGAAATGAGAAATATTTATTTTACTACCTATAATCTTTGATTTAGAAGGTTTAAGATTACTCATAGAAAAGAAATCCTACCACAAGGGGATGAAGTCAAAGCTTCATCAACATAGAACTGAAGACTCCTTTCTGGCCATTTTCAACTCCTCTTGCTACTGAACAGACAAGCAGAGACTGTTAACAATGGGAAGTGTGTTACCACTATGCAATGTGGGTGAGAATCCAAGGTATTCTTTGGTCAACCTCTTGTTATCCCACGACCATTGGCAAAGTCAACAGAAAGCGGTGACAAACAAAATCTTGTGATGGAGGAACTGTGGGATTGGAAGGAAGATGATGGCAGGCAACCAATGCTGATTAAAATGGCCTGGAACAAATATCATGTCAAAGACAATGTTGTTTGTTCCCGTTATTAAAACCTTTTACATGGATTAGGGTAGCACACAGTAGAGCATTTCATATGAATAAAATAGTTTAGAGAATAGTTAAAAGCCATGACTCTCCCATTTTAGCCTGTTCTAAGAACTGCACATATGGTGAAAGGAGATAGAGATAGATAGATAGATAGATAGATAGATAGATAGATAGATAGATAGATAGATAGAGAACAAAGCAAAACATGATACAGATGAAAAATGCAAGTAAAATTAAGAAATATATTTAAAAGGAATTCTGGATGTGAATGTGCATTCATAACTGAGTCAGGCATTGAAAAGGCTGCTGAAGTTTGTAGGGCATCTACTGCCGAAAAAAACTCCTTGGCATGGTCAAAAATTAAGTATGTCTTTTAAAAAATAAAAACATGACCCTTTGTTTCCTAAGTTTCTTGAAGTCTGGAAGCATGGTGCCATTTCTGATTTGAATTCACCTAAGGAAGAATGGGGAGAGGTGAAAAAGCAGGGTGTTAAGGGGAACACGGGTCAGAAAAATCCAAAGTGTTGCCAAGCAGGCTGGAGAATTGCCTCAGTAGGCCAGAGCACTCGTGGCTCTTTCAGATGGCCTGGGATCAGTTTCCAGAACCCACATGGTAGCTCAAAACTACCCATAGGCATGCACAAGGTGAACACACATACTTGTAACCAAAATACTCATACACCTACAATAAAAACAGGCCTATTTTCTTTTGAAGAGTTGTCAAAGGCCAGGAAGAAAACTTAGAAAAGAGGAAAAAAAATAGGTAAAAGAGTTGCACCCTAAATAGGAAGGAGCTCTGGCTTTGCAGAGCTTTGCGAAATCTGTCAGTGTAAGTGTAGAACTTCTGAAGGGTCGGGGAATGCTGATTGAAGATTAGTTACATTTATTTATCCTGTGGAATATTCATTTAATGATGCGAAGATGTGTGGTATTCTTTTATGTTGCATTTGTTTAACTCCATAAAGCTGTATTACTTTGCCTGCCTGAAACACCTGATTGGTTTAATAAAGAGATAATAAAGAGATAGCTATGCATGAGAGGGACACAGGCAGGACTGACCGGCAGAGAGAATAAATGGGAGGAGAAATTTAGGCTAGGAAAGAATTGGAAAAAGGAAGGAATGAGAGGAGAATTAGAGGAGGATGCTGGGGGACAGCCACACAGCCAACTATGGAGTAAGAAGGAAATACAGATATACAGAATAAAGAAAAGTAAAAAGCCCAGTGGTAAAATGTAGTTAAAGAGAAACAGGATAATTTTAGTTAGAAAAGCTGGCTAGAAACAAGCCAAGGTAAGTCTGGGCATTCATAAAATATCTCTATGTAGTGTATTTATTTAGGAGCTGGATGACGAGCCCCCAAAGAGTAAAAAGAAAAAAAAAAAAACAACTACACTGAAGTCGAGCGAATTCTTGGTATTTTCCATTTATTTCTGTCCCTAATGGTGATAGCTACCTGTCCCTATCATTGCATATCAGGGTTCATAGCAGATTATAATTTATCTTGGATTCAGACTTAGAGACAAAAGTTAATTGTATCTTATTGAGTAGACAGTTGGCCTGGTTTGGCCAGAATAATGTTGAAGCTGATATATAGTTACTTTGCTTTTGATATTGTAAAATATTAAAAGGAACCCTCTCTTTAAGGTTCCAGAAGGCAAACTGAGTATTCCATCCATCAGTGCTGTTCATTACGTATTCAGCTTTCTTCCTTTTGAGTTTATGAATCCTGTTACACTTCCTGGACAGCTTGGAATTGCTTTCACCTCTGGAAGATGTTCTGAATTCTGTGGACCAGTCTGGTTACATGCCTTTACAAATCCATGATCAAGTTAGTAGCCCCTCTTGTCTTCTGCCATGATCCCCAACAATACTCTATAGTGGCCTGTTGGCCTGAGGAAGGACATCATTGAGGGGAATCTCAGCTCACTCAGCCTGAACCTGTTTGAAAAGAGATTTATCATTGCTCTGTTAAGCCACTATGACTTAAAGTCAATCGTTGTATGACCTAGACCATTCTTTGTTTTATATGCTGAAACAGAATTGTTTTCAGACTTGAAATAATCTGTTATATCTCTTCATCTTATAGTAACATTTTTTAGCTTCTCATTTCTTTTTCATTGAGGCTCTTGGAAGCTACAATCTTTTCTTATTTTAAACATCAATTCCTTTAATAACTTTGCTTTTGTTATCCCAATATAGTTAAGTTTTTCAACATGGTCACACTGGTATCAATCATATGGAATGTTTCTAATTGAGTCTCATTTAAAATAAACGCAAACTTTTGAAGAAGATATGAATAAAATACACTTGAAAATTCTGTAGAAAATACACATAGTGTATGCATGTTTGATATACTGCTTAAAATTCATCAATATTAAGATAACTTGCAGAAAGAATATCTTATGCCCAAGCTTCTTTAGTTACACTTAGAATTCATGGAAAATAGGGCCACCATTCTTGTATCATGGTTTACTCTTGAGGAGTTTGAGGCTTTTCTTTTATTCAAAATAATCATTAAATTTCTTCCTTTTCTTTTTTTCTTTCTCTTTTACAATAAATTCATATAACACAAGCAGATAGCTTTCAAATATGTGAACAAACTACAGAAAAGCAAAGAGCCATAGCTTGATTTTCCTACTTCTTCAGAGACCAAGAAATGGGAAACATTGTAACCGAGTGATGATTTCTGCTGTTTCAAAAGGATGAGCCACTAGGGGCAGTATCGGGGCCTGGTCAACTCTGCATTTCATTACACACTTGTAAAGGATAACGAGAATCACCTGCCAGAGTTCAGCATCCCATCCAGAGGGAAACAAAAGCTCAGCTTCCCCTAAAACTGACACTGACCAGTCATTTCTGAGGAGACCAGTTGAGTAAACCCAGGTCCTCTATGTAAACAGGGCTGCGCTAACAAATTAGTCAATGGGCTTTTCATTTGACCTGTAAAATAAGCGTTTTAAAGTTGTTTGGAGACCACTCAGCTCATCTTTCTGTGTGAGAAGCAGAGGTTTACAAGGTCTATATTAAGTCATTTCTAATATGGTGTGTATCTGGAAAGGGCTACTCTCATTACCTTTCACTGTATGCCTTAGGGACATAAGAGAAAGTATCAAGGCACCATGTATATACAAACATGCAAAATTGCATACAGATTTAGTTGACTATTTAGAAAATCTATTTTAACCCTATGCTAACTGTGACATAGATTTTAGTTTATAAATTGTGTCTAAATGCTTTAGAGCCATAGTGATTCTCTCCATAATCAAGGGCAAGGGGACACATAAACTAATGAAACATTTTCAGTTTTACTCCCTAGGCTCAGACCACTTTTCTAGGCATTGCTTTCCCTCTTTCTTTGAGGAGCTATGTTCTGGTACTACTCTAGGCTATCCCTTAAAATAGCATCGGGCTTTATGACTTTATGTATTATATCTCCATAGTATTAGTGTAAATAATTTGTAGCCTGAGATTTATCTTGAATTTTTAGCTGCTTCTTGTGAGATGGAAGAGGAATCCTTTGACGTTAGTTTGAAATGATTTTGAAGCTGTTAGGGGCACTTCTACAGGAGACAGGTTGTTATTGCAAATGAGTGGAACTTATCTCAGATCCCTCAGGAGGAGGGTATTCCAGTGAATCTTAGTTTGTGTGGTACCAATGTTTGTAATTCTGTAAATTTCCTAAAGAGTCAAGATAAAATGTAAAGCTATTGTAAATGTCATAACATTATGATGCCAAGAGCATTTTCTATCAACTTGAGAAGTTTACTGAGATAGTAGCAGGCACACAGTCTTCATGAAAAAAAAATGTGTCTCTGTAGTGTATTTTTTTCTTTCTTAGTGCCTAACAAGGATAGTATTGGGACTAAACTAAGTCAAATAAACCTAAGAAGTCAAGCAGGAATGTTTTCTCCAGCAAAGGGTGTTTCTGATTAGCCTGTTATTCAGGGTCATCAGTAGTGTCCTGGTCTGGTCCTGCAAAAGATGTCAACGCTACGGGATTATTTGTACTTTAGTAGTGAAGTAGTGAATTTAAAATAATACACAAATTTAAGACCTACAATGCTAGTGAACGTTATAGGTCACCCTGGAATGCATTTTCAGCTTTTTCAAAAATATCTCCACTCACCTTAAGAGAAGGCCTGATGAAGGTCATGAAATGTCCTGCCTGCCTGAGGTGCATTTCCCTTCTTGGTATCCGATATTAAAGCTTGCTCAGGTTCAAGCCTCAGGTGATAGCAGTATATCAACTGCTGAGAGCAATTGCCTGATGATGCCTATTGGAAGAAAATGTAGTCAAGAGACACTGTTGCCTTCAAATATATTGGGCTATTAAGTATATAAAAGTAATCACTCAACTAATATTGCTGTGCAGTGTTAGGACACAAATATTAAGGGGAACAGTTCATAATTTTACACATAATTAATGTGCAATGAGAGGTTAGTTTGTCTGTAATTGAATAGTAGCCTCAAGTGAGGACGGGGTCTTCTAACATGCACTGGTCATAAGCTTGAACGGACTTGCTGTGACTGGTTTAAAACACACCTGCCAATGTCTTGTCTGGCTCAGATATATGGGTACTTTAGCAGAGTATATAAATGTCAGGGAAGTCCTTTGATTATGAACAATGAGTCGCAACGTGGTTACGGACATCACGGGTTATTTATTGTGGGTCTAGGGCATCTTAAAACTGTGAACATTAACATAATACAGTTGTGGCTCTTTTGGTTTCCTCCATCTAAGGGATTAAGTGGGGGAAAGGCCATCAAAGCACTTTTCACTTTCATGCTTGAGTACTTAAAGGACTCCCACAGAAAATAAATCCACATTTTTATGGATTTGGGAACAGTTAATATTTTATGGAGTCACTTTGCCTCCAGGATTACAAAGACAGGCAGACATATACAAGCAAGTAAGTACTGCTTCACGGCGGATGACACAGCTTTTTAAAGTAAACGTTCTCACCACTAAAGTCTCAAGCATATTTGTTATTTGAAGCAGTGCACAGACACTATCTCATTTAACCTGTTAAAAATAAATTGCGGAGAATATACTGACATCCTCATTTTGCAGCTGAAACTATTGAGGCTCAAAAAGGAATAATCTGTCCTCTTTCAAGTGTAGATATTTTCAAGTCCAATGTCCATTGGTTTTTCTCCATGAGACACTGATGCTTCCTAGATGGAATGATTGTGGAAGGGGCAAGCGGTTTCACCACTCCTCACCAGCTTGGCATCATGCACTTGTTTAATATGGATGAGCTATCATGGTTTGCCAAGGACATTGACTTCTGCCAACCTATTCTTGCTGATAATCCTAAAACAGCACAGCAGGTAAAAGCTGAAAGGTAAAAATATGCTATTATTATAATAATTGTTACTATACATATATTAATTTTTCATTAATGCCTAATCAGTTAAATTTTATCATAGGCAAAATACAATAAAATCCACAGGCATTACAAAAGTCCATTGAGATTATTATATATCTGATATCGATGATTTGGCAACTGAGGTAATTTCTGCTGTATTAGCACAGATGTTGGTACATTTTATCAACTCACGTCAAATAGGCATTTAATGACCTCACATTCCCAAAGTGACCCTTTTCCTTCAAATTATCTTTCTTCTTCTCATGAGTTACTGTCCAAAGCTGTATGCACCCTGGTACATTGGAAAGAGCCATACTTTGATTCGGTCTTCTGAAGGCATGCTTACTAGCTTCTAATATACTAGATGCACAGAAAACATTTAAACATTTAGGTGAACCACTAGATGAGCTTAGATGTAGTTTAGATATAACGTCTTACTGTTTAAAGGAGATATTTGACTGCTTTCCTAATATATTATATATCGCTTTGAACTGTTTGGAAGTAGAAAAAAACAAATCAAGTTGAATTTTACTTAAAAGGTTTTGATATCAATATCTTAATTATGTGCCCATTTTCACAGACAATTATTTTATGACATTTTAGAAGAAACTTGGTTAGAACCCTCAGATATAACAATATTATAGATTGATAAATAGATGTGGACTTGTGTAAACCTAAGCTTTAGGATTGGGAGATTGCTCACTGGTTAGAACCTCTTCGTGCAATTGTAAGGAGCTTGACTTAAATCCCCAAAACCCATGTTTTAGTAGATGCCATGTCTGTAATGCCAATGCTACTTGACTAATATGGGAAATCGAAACAAGAAAGCTAAAAATCTCTATAGTCAGCTAGCTTTGTATGCACAATGGCAAACAAGAAAATCTGTCTTAAACAAAGTGGCAGATGAGAACTGGTACAAACATTGTCCTCTTAACTCCACACATGTACCTTGACCCACACATGAATGTACACACACACACACACACACACAAACACAAACAAAAACAAGCAAACAAAAAACACATATTCTTTTGTAATAAATGCAAATATAAGAGCCAGAAAATGATGGCATATATATATGCCACTTCAGGAGGTTTAGACACAAGGTTTTTGAGGGAGAGGCCAGCCCACAAATCAAAACAAACAAAAACATCAACAACTGCAACACTTAAAAAACATCATATTCCAATTTCTTCTTTCTCTAAGCAATAACCTGGATTAACATATTGCAATTTATATATTTATATTGCAATTTATGAATGGGGTTTAATGCATTAAATGCATATGTTTTAATATATTTTAAATAATAGCTTTGTCTCTAGCAGATTTCTTTAATATGTGATTTGATAAGTGACAGTGGGATTCTTATATCAGTTTATACTTGATAGTATTTTTAAGTACTTTGATAAATTTGTGATTTCAGACGTAATTCAGAATGAGTGTATGATTTGTAACCCCAAACTCTGTCATTAGGTTAAACTACAGGTCGTGAAATTTAATAGAGTTTATTATGTGCAACCTTGAAGTTTCACTCTTAAAGTTTCTTTTATATTCCAGGAAAAAAAGTTTCAGGTTGATTTATCTGCCAGTTGTTCAGACAGTTTCTGACTTTACATCACAAATAAACAGTGTTACCTTTAGCCTTGATCTGACTTCTCATCTTCAAACGCCAATCTCCAACTACTGTTGCCTGCATAGCCATAATACAATCCAGCATTCACCCTTTAGAAATGAGCTTTTTGATGACCTCACATTCCCAAAGTGACCTTCCTTTCAAACTAATTTTGTTCTTTTTATAAGCTACTGTCTAACATTCTTACAGCCTAGACAGAAAGTATTTTGTGGCGAACATGCTAAAGCATACTAAACAACTTGTGATTTATCCAGTATATGACAACATTAGATTCACATTTTAAGATTGAAATGATGAAAATCAAACTTTATCTGAAGATTAACATATTTAAATTATTAGAGCTTTAAAAATAATGCATCAAAATTTCTGATAGTTTACAAGTATAAATATAAAGAAAATAGCTTTCACTGAGATAACTTTGTTTATTAAAGGCCAATAAATTTAGATAAAAACATAGAGTGAAAACAATATAACTGAATATTTGCTACATACATACACACATATATACAATGTTAGAGACTGATATGCACATTTTATATATTAAAATAAATTAATGTTTTCTTTAAACAAAATGAAATAATTAACATGAAATAATTAACATTATTTAAAATTCTTATAATTTTGGCAGAATGTTATCTTCTGTTGAATTGAAACACAATTTATATAGAGAGTTTTACTGTGCATTTTAAATAATGCATTATTGTTTTTTAATGTGTATATGTATTTATGCTAAGTTTCTCTGGCACTAACTTCAAAATATAGAAGGTTGCAATTTTAAATAAATTTATACAATTTAACTGACTCTTTCTGCTCATTGATGTAGAGTTAATGTGACCAATCACTTCCCACTCCTTTCATCTTGTCCTCCCTTCCGTGATGGGTTATTTCCCCTAGAACTGTAGCCATTCCTTTAAGTTGTTTCTTGTCAGCTATTTGTTCACAGCAATTAGATTAGTTGCTATTATAATCATATATTTATACTGTCCCAAAACACACAGAATAGTTGAAGGAAGAGTGGTAAATCTTTGGTCATAGCAATGAGAAAACCAACTACCACAACAGCATATTTATGCTTTCCAATATTTACAAAATTCTTGATGGAAGAGTGATATTATTATTATAAACAGGGAGAAAGCAATGTGTTCCAGGCATAGTGAGCCTTCAAAAAAACAGGTATTTGGGAACTGAAGAGATAGATAAGTGATTCAAAGAACTTGTTCCTCTTGCAGAGGACCTGAGTTTGATTTCCAGCACCAGCAGGATGTTTCACAACTACCCATAGCTTCAGTTTCCAGAGCATCTGATCCTCTCTTCTGGGCTCTGATGCCCTCTTCTGACCACTGTAATTACCAAACTAACATGTGGTGCATGTACATATGTCTAGTCAAAATGCTCACACATAAGATAAAACTAGTAACTCTAATGTTTAGAAAAGTGTTGGGTCTATTACATTCCAAAGCTGTCCTCTTATCAAATTCTGTGATTCTCAATATCACCTATTATCCTGAATGTGTCTACACATTCCAGCATTATAGATACTAAGGTTTGATGAAAATAAATAAAAATACTCTTAATAAATTAAAATTAATTTTAAGATTGTCTAAGTGGTGTTCATTAATTAACTTAAAGTTCTCGTGTTTTGCAAAATTCCAAATATGTTGTGTCATGTTGGCAAAGTAATCTCTTTTACTTTGGTTTGGTTGAGATACTTATATATCAGTAAAAGAAACTAAAAATGTCAAAATGCTAATATTCATTATCAAAATTGAGCATCTAGTATACCTTCAATTCTATCATAATGCGAACATCTTAGGAGTTGCAAGCAAGCGCTTACTTTGTTAATATTTGTTTTGAAGCAATCCACAAGTCAAGAAAGCTGGGAAGCAGATTCTTGAAAAATGAGTATTTTATGGTCTCCAAAATATATAAGGAACTCAAGAAATTAGACATTAAATTACCAAATAATCCATTTTTAAAATGGAGTACAGATCTAAGCTGAAAATTCTCATCAGAAGAATCTCAAATGGCCAAAAGACACTTAAGGAAATGTTCAATTTTTAGCCATCAAGAAAATGCAAATCAAAAGAACTCTGAGATAGCATCTTACACCTGTCAGAACTGCTAAGATCAAAACTACCAATGATAGATTATGCTGCAGAGGATGTGGAGTACAGGGAACAATCATCCCTTGCTGGTGGGAATGCAGATTGTACAACTACTTTGAAAATCAGTGTGGTGATTTTACAGAAAATTGGGAATCAACCTGCCTCAGGACCCAGCGATATCACTCTTGGGCATATACCAAAAGGATGCTCAATCATACTACAAGGACATTTGTTCAGCTATGTTCATAGTAGCATTATTTGTGATAACCGGAAACTGGAAACAACCTAGATGCCCCACAACTGAAGAATGAATAAAGAAAATGTGGTACATTTACAAAATGGAGTGCTATTCAGTGGTTTAAAAAAATGACATCTTGCCTTTGTCCCACGGAGCCGAGCAGAGAGGAGCTGGCAACCCTCAGTAGGCCTGCTTTTGGGACCGGGATCCTCGCCCAACCAGCTTCCGCGGATTCATCTGGACCCTGTCCCGGCTGCACCTGAGCTCGGCCCACCCGGGCTGAGGCCTTGGGGGAAGGGCGAGTCCCCTGCTAGGGGGCCTCCTTTGTCCCACAGAGC